>JAHKKF010536284.1:0-29680 GCA_019740295.1 Labeo calbasu
TTTTTTTTTTTTTTTTTTTTTTCAGAATGATTCATTCAAAGAATTTACTCAAGTTACTTGTTCTTAATTCAAGCGGTAACTTCAGTGTTTTTGAGTCTTTTTGAATGATTCATTCTAACAGTCCACATGCAAGAGTTACATGGTTTTTATTTCAATCGTAAATTCTGTATTTTAGCATTTTTTTCAAATGATTCATTCAAAGACTTGGCTCATAAGAGTCACTTGTTTTTCAGATGGTAACTTGTGATTTTGAATGTTTGAATGATTCATTCAAAGAATTTACTCATGAGTTACTTGTTTCTTATTCAAGCGGCAACTTCACTGTTTTAAAGCCTTTTTGAATGATTCATTCTAACAGTTGACATGCTAGTGTTGTTACATGTTTTTTATTTAATTGGTAAATTCTGTATTTAGCTTTTTTTTTTCCCGAATGATTCATTCAAAGAATTGGCTTATAAGAGCCGCTTGTTTTCAAATGGTAGCTTGTGTTTTTGTGAGTCTTTGATTCATTCAAAGAACTGACTCAAAAGAGTTACTAGTTCTTGATTCAAGTGTTAACTTTAGTTTATGAGTTTATGAGCCAAAGTGTATGCAAAGTGTCTGTGGCTCATATGTATGTAATTAGTAATACAGAGGTTGCGCTGTTTTTTATTTATTACAAATAAACTTCTCATAAGTGTCATCATAAGTGTCATTTATTTATCTGATTCATTCAAATTAGTGTTTTGATTAATCTGAAAATCTAGTAGTTGTTGTCGTGTTTAAATACCTAGTCATATACCTATTCATTTATATGTTCTCTAAATGCCCTAAGCCAACCCCAACTCTATGAGGGATTCATGGCTGTTTTTTGTCAGCAGAAGCGTGCTCATGTCATCCCCAGAGCTAACCCGCTGCAGTCTGCACACACGTCCTTTCACTTGCAAGCTCGGCCCCTTGTGGTCTCCATCTTGCCCTTGACTGACCCAGCCTCAGTCTGACTCAGTTCTGCAGAGCATCTGCCTCAGCTAAACCTCTGATGACGTACATGTTATTTCAGCAAGTAAGCTGCGATATATCAGCAGAAAAACCTTGTGAAAGCCCATTAATGTCATTTTCATAGTCGAGTCTCGCCAGTGACGAACAGCCCCTCATTCCTGTTTTTTTTTTTCCCTCTCTCGTCCTGCTGAGTACTTTGGCTTGTCTTGCAGGAAGTGCTGAATTAAGGAGTCATTAGTTGACCTGGGTTACAGACGTGACAGAAAGAACACGTCCCTACGGCTCCTACTGCTATCATGGCCCACCCGTGATTGATTCAGAGCAGGAAGTTTGCATGGGGAAAACTCCGGTGCTTTTTATTTGCGGTATTATGATAAACACAATTACGTGTAGTTAACCACTACTTATTGTTTGTTTTCACTTTATTATTAATTTTGCCTCTCCTCAGAATAGATCCACCAAAAAAAGCAATTATTTTTGCTTCAGGGTTCTTTTGGTTTTGCGTCATTCTCGTACATTGACAAGATACTTTTGTTCTTGTGTACGCATGAAAATGATTGCAACGCTTCAATGTAATAACCTTCAGGGAAGAGTCCTGGCATCACAATCCACAGTGATTCACACAAAAAATAATGCACCCTCTGGCTAAGACCTCACAGAATTGCTCTGGGGACAGCAAACATTGCGTGGAGAGAGAGACCTTGATGTTGTTCCTGTACACCGCACATATTCTGACCTGCAGGCTGACCCGAGCGAGCCGTCTCATTGCTTTGTGCATTTGTGCAGATGATTAACAAATGAACTCAGCCTCACCCTGTGATTAACCAGGGAGGTGGAGAGCGAGCATAATTCCACGATTCATCATCTTCTCTTGGTTTTAAAATTATCTTTTCTCACAGCTTTGCATATCAGTTTGGTCGTCTGTTTTTTTTTTTTCCTATCACCTGTCCTATTTAAAGCATTTAAGCATATGAATGTTGACGTAACAGTTCGTTTTTACCATGCTTCATAAAATAGCCTGTTTGGACTTGTTTCCTTGCTGGTAGAGATTATGTACATTACCAGGTGACAGTGTTAAATAAGTTTCTTGGAATGTGCACTATATTAACTTTTAAGAACCATAAAAATCAGGATATGGACCAACGTCAACTCACATTTCATGTACAGCTGATATTATAGTTTATTAAAATTTTTTGCTTAGGTGTTCAAAGGCATGGTTCACACCAAAATTTAAATGAGCTAAAATGTATTTACCCTCAGGCCATCCAAGATATAGATGCTAGGGCTGGGTGATAAATCTTTAACAGTAATTATTGCGCAATAAATTTCCTCGATAAACGCTAACAAGAGTTCGATAAATGTTCAACATAATATTTATGTGGCAAATGCGGAACGCAATAACGCTAGTCATTTGAAGCGTGCCACTCGGACCGTTTATCTGCTCTACTGTTTTTCAAACAATTACATAGAAACCTTATTACATTTTCACCATGGTATTAAGGTGCTATATTTATTGAGGTTTTAGCTGTGATTATGATATAAATGTATGCTACTATAGAAGACCAATGGTTAATTAAAAAAAAAAAAAACTCAAACAGTCAGAATAACTAAATTTCACCATATAAAAATGAGGTTGCTACAATTTTTACAGAAATTACCGATTTTGATAATGAACATAAATCTACGTCTGCATCCTAACTCAAGCTATCATCAAATATGTATTTCTAAGAGACACAAAAAGCTAAGTATTATTAATATTATGAGGCAACACAAACCTGTTTCTTGATTTGAAACAATATTACTCAGAGCATGTAGAAATAATAAATATTTTTTTCTTATTATTTTTAATAAATTTTAAGGATAAATGACTGGAAAAATGTAAAATTCATATATGTGACGTGTCTGTCATGTCCTGACCATAAAGAATAGTTTAGCAGTTGAACCATAATTAACCGTCTGGTTTTTACAACTTTCACACTGGAGCAAAAATGTGCCTTTAAACTTCAAAGAAATAAATTAAAGCTTTATGGTGATAATTATCATTATCGACTGATATGAAAAAAATTATCATGATAACTTTTTTGTCCATATCGCCCAGCCCTAATATATGTGTTTGTTTCTTAATCAGAACAGATTTGGAGAAATGTAGCATTGTTTGTTCACAGATGGAGTGAATGGGTGCCGTCAGAATGAGAGTCCAAACAGCTGATAAAAACATCACAATAATCTACAAGCAATCCACATGACTCTAGTCCATCAGTTCATGTCTTGTAAAGTGAAAAGCCTGGGTAACCTATTTCTTGAACCGTTGAAGACTGTTGTTGAACAATAACTATATGCAGATCAAAATCTGGTTAATGGACACAAGTCTAGGTATGCCCATTGTTTTTCTTTTTTTTTCTTTTTTTGCTAATTGCTTGTAGCATGTACAAAATTATGAATGCCATTGCACAAGGGTGACACGAGAGTTTTAACAGCATTTTATTGTGGTTTAGCAACTGTGTAAACAACAGTTTCTGGTTATGCAACAATCTGTGGTAATTTCATGTTTAAAAGTGGCGTTTTGATGCTGTAGATCAAGTAGGTAAATTTATATTTAAAAACTAATTTTAAACTTATGTTAGTTGTTTTTGAACAACTCTAGTTTGAATTGTTGCTTGGTGTCTCTGGTGATCATTAACCAAACACTACAGCTCTGAGAGGAGTCTTTCATAGCTAGTGGTTAAACTACAACTTGTTGTGTTCACCTTGATGGGTTTATTTTTTGCTCTAAGATGGATTAATCTTTTAACGGGCCGTTGCATGTTTTTTTTTATCCCAGTAGGTCAAAGTAGCACAGTGCTAGTTTGCATTTTGAGAGATTCCCATCATACTCACCTCATCTCATATCATCTGTAAATATATGATATGCTTCCACCAAGCTGAAAGAACTGCAATGCTGAGTAGTTATATTTGACAAGCAGGTGTTAATGGATAGCTGTTATTCTAATTTACTTTTGGTCTTCTTTCAGGAAAGATCTGCTGAAAACTGACTGTGCATATCTTCATCTTATTATCTTCCTCCTCCCCTCTGTTTTTCTCTATATTTCTCTATTTTTGTCGGTGCCGAGTGCCTGTTCTTCACACATTGGCAGCATTACTTCATCTAATGAGCTGTGTGAGATCGTGCTGCAGTAAAAGCTGTAAAAGACAAAGTTCAATCCTAGTAAACCAATAAACAGTCCACTAGATCAGGACAAAAGAAATAAGTGCTGTTTGAAAGGCAACCAACCATTTTAGGGTGTTTTCACACTTTCTGTTTGACGTCAGAGTTTGGTTCATTTCAAAGCTGTTTGGAAAACAAGCATCTGTCGTATGGTTCATGTGGTCTGCATTGACATAACAATCTGGGCTAATTTGCGAAAGAGAACCGCTCTAATCTGGTAATCTCATCGACGCCCATGTTTGAACCGGACTCTGCTCTTTTCCCCCTCAGAATGATAAAACGTGCCCGACTGGACTCGTGGTGGTCTCAGGTGTTCTTGTCTCATGGGCGTCTTCGTCTGCCAGTGTTGCTCCACTAATTAAAGCCATCAGGGCTCAGAGGATGTTCACACTGACAAGGAAAATTACAGTCACTACAAACTCCTGCTGCGTCCGCATGGAGACTCGGGCATTAATGTCAGCCTGTGAACACGAGCTGCTGGTGGGGAGGAGGATTATTATTTATCATTTATTTATTTAGCCAAGACAAGACTTTTAAAAAAAGACCGACTGGCACTTTACATTTAGAAGGCTGACAAGCTCAGCTTCTCAAGGTCCTAATTGGTCTCTCTCGGCTCAAAGTGAGAACAGACTCACTTTGTAATTCAGACGAAGACGGAGAAGATGTTTTATTCATTTTTATCTTCTTTTACATAGGTCGAGTATTCGTAGGCTCTTCTAGCTGATCTAATAGGTTGATTAGTTTACACTTAAGTGTAAGAATTTTAACCAAGGCTGCATTTATTTGATTAAAAACAAAGTAAAAAGAGTGTTAATTTAAAATAACAGTTTTCTATTTGAATACATTTTAAGATGTAATTTATTTCGGTGACAACAAGATACATTTTCGGCAGCATCCTTTAGAAATCATTATAATATGCTGATTTGCTGCTCTAGAAACATTATTTTCAATGTTAAAAACCAATTGTGCCGCTTAATATTTTTGTGGAAACCGTGCATTTTTTTTGCACTCCCGCTACAGTCGTTCACATTCAAATAGACATGTTTGGCCGTTGCATCATGTCTTGTGCTGTTTGTGCACATCCCTATTAAACGGATAGATTGCATGAAATTTGAAGCCTTTATTTATATGCTTTTTGTAACAGTAGGCGCTCAGCGTGAGACTGGATTTAAAGAGTTTAGCTTTGGCTTCATGGGTTTGCTTAATGGTTATTCCAGCTGGAGATTTGAAAATACTAAGTTTAACATAGTTTCTGCTAGCTCTTAAATCGCCCATTTTCACAAAGCGATCCTTCAATCGCAGAACTTTAAATTGCCCACCTGTCATTGCCAATAACCTCAGTGAGGTGAGATGGGCGGCCTGTGCTGTAAATCAACTCGGGCTTGACACTTCCTTAGTCATGGTGATTGCTCCTCTTGTTCCCTCTGGCCCACTTTTAGCCCTTTTCTATCAAATTGTGCCTGTGCCGTTGGATCTGTTGAGCTCTTTTAAGAAGTGGCCTACGGTCCTGTGTTATTACTAGTTTAAAACCCATTTTAACATCCAAAATAATTTAATTTATCATCTTTGGTACCACATGTATATGTGTACGCCTTGTGCTCATAACTTAAATTTTAGGAGCACATTCTAATCAATAATCAAAAAATCTGATTAAAAATTAGCCTTCCCATTACAAGGTGATATTTGACTCCTTTTTGTTTTCACTTTTTGTAATGGCATTTTTCTAACTTTATTAAAAGTATGTCATCTTTTATGTCAAATTAATATTACAAATATATTTTGTAAGCTTTTTAAAATTTCTAATTAAAGAATAAGAACAAGTAGAATAAGAAGTTACTAATCAAATGAAATCGGTATTAAATTAATTTGTACTACAGAGGTGGCGCAGAAGAACACAAAAGTGGCTTGTAAGTGTATTTTCATGTTTGATGAGGCTCAGAGGTGGCATGAGTGCAATCAAATTCATAAATTCATGTTCAGATTAATGTTTTAAATATAACATTTTGAATATAGAAATATTAAATGATTTAAATATCTGAAAAGATGCTTTAAAAATGAAACTAAAACTGCCAGTAGGTGGCAGCAAGTCACTGATTTAATTATTGAATCATTCATTTATTTGATTCGTTCGAATGGCTGATTCATGCGAATGGCTGATTCATTCAGTAATAAATCAAGTGACTGTCTTTATGAATAGGAAATCGCGTCATTGACTCACTAGATTGGTTTAAAAACGCACGTTCGTTCATAAATGAAACACTGCTGCGTTTGAATGGAGATGCGCAGCAGCTCAGTTGTGACTTGTTTCAAACAAGTTTTGACAACGAAATAGAGCAAAATCAGGCAATAGTGTTATAGTCATTATGTATTAAATCAATATCTCATTTACAAACTTACTTAAAAATCATTAAAAGCTGTCACTCATCTTCGTTAATCGCAATCTCAAAAAGTTCCATTATAATGAACGAAACTCCCTACACTGCACAATGAATTTCTTATTTGCACTCTCTCTACATTTCGTTTATGAAAGGATTCGTGAGATATGTCTGTGATGCATTACTCAACGTTGCATAAACATTTAGAAACCTTTGAAGCTTCCCTCAGCGCAAACACAAATATGCACGCAGTAGTTTTGTCGCACTGTAGAGTCCTGCTGTATTTAGCAGTGTTCTTATCAATATTCCAATGTTCTTTAAAGTAAGTCATATGGGTTTGGGATGACATGAGGGTCCTGGTCCCTTTTAAAGCCCCGGGACGACTAGAACTGGTTCAGATTGTGCTTTTAGACCACCTTGGTCCAACTGGGCTCGCTTAAACTGGCATATGAGACCTCCAACAATAACTTGTCCTATTATGGTGTTTGCTCTTTGATGTTCTACCTGTATCAGGCATGAATGGTTTGCTTTTTCTGCCCATATGTGGTCAGTTTGGATCTTTTTCTGGGAGTATTTTGTGCTGGAGATGTTTGATCTCTTTAGCTTGGAGATTTAGGGTATTTTAACTGTGAACTGAATTCTGCTTTTCTCAGTGCAAACCTCAGCAGAAAGGTTACGAATAAGCCATTTGCTTAAAGTGACATATAATTTTCCGCAATGACACAAGGAAGTGGGCAGTAAGAGAGCGTTTTGAATTCTCAGAAGAGGCGTAGCTGTTGTATTTGTTACCATTGCTTGTGGTGTCAAATCACATGGATTGGACAATCACAATGCAGCGAAACTAGAGTTTGCCAACATAATCTCACAGTCACACTCCAAAAACGTCAGCAGAACGAGCCAAGAAGTGATGTAGTGCACTGAAATTATTTCTGCATGATCAAAGTCTTTTCCATTGTGCGAATTACCCTCCCAAATTCCAGAGGGTTTGTCTCAGACGTTTTCTCGAGGGGCTGAGGATTTTGGCCTGCTGTCTTCCTCGCTGTCTCTGGATGTGATGGTGCTTTGTCAAAGCAATTACAAGTTTGGGTTTCGTCAGTCCTGGTCGGTGCATTCCTCTGAGGTCCCGTCTCGGCCTGGTACGTGGCGGGGATAAGCTCCTCTACTCATCCTTTGAGGAGACACAGACATAAACTTGAGAGGAGCAAAAAAATAGCTTCTATGTTGTTGTTTGTTCCTCAGTCATATCACAGGCAGGGAGAACAGTCGCAAATGTGTTTATATAGGCACAAATGATGCACTCAAACATGTCATTACAAATCATCAGGGTTAATGATGATGAGTGCCAGTGTTGTTGTTGTGAAAGAATGTGTGCCACTGGTTCATGAAACCAGTTTTTTTGGTATCAGGAACTGCTTTGAAACAGTAGATGGTTTCTGGAATGACAAATCTGTGATGCATTTCAGGTTTATGATGTTGTAGTTGGATGTCGTGATCGAGAGATGGAATCTGAGCATGCTCTGCAGATTTCTATGGAATGCAACATTCAAAAGATTTTGTGCATTTCCCACCTGTTGCATTTTTTTTTCGTTGTTTAAAAAAAAGTGGCAAACTATGGAAGCCTGTTTCTGCCACTGAATAAAAAAATAAAAGAAGGTAATTGCGACTATTTATCTCACATTTCTGACGTTTTTCTCAGGATTGTGAGTTATAAACTCTCAATTGCGAATTATAAAGTCAAAATTAAAATAGAAACTCACAGTTCTGAGAAATGAAGTCAAAATTGCGAGAGATAAACTTGCAAATCTGACTTTCTTTCTCAGAACTGCGTGATATAAACTTGCGATTAAGAGATATAAATTCAGAATCACGAGACAAACTCACAGTTCTGAGAAATAAACTTGCAATTCTGAATTTTTTTTTCTCCGAATTGCATGGTTATATCATGCAATTCTGACATTATAACATGCAATTATAACTTAGGTTCAGATTCTCAGAATTGCGAGTTTATATCTCACATTTTTTATGTATTTTACTGACTTCATAACACGCAATTGCGACTTAAGTCAAAATTGTGAGATATAAACTCAAATTTAGTCTGAAAAAGTCAGAATTGCGAGCTATAAACTCGTGAGAGAAATTCGCAATCCTTTTTTTTTGTTTTGTTTTTTAAATTCAATTCAATGGCATTGTGTGGACTAATATTTATATTAGTATATATATAATTTTTTGTATATATATCTACATTCTACATTCAGTTATTCATAAATCTACATTCAGTTATTGTGTGTGCATCATAATTCTATTCAATAAATGTGATCTATTTATTTATTTATTTATTTATTTATAGGCCATTTATAGTTAATATTGGTTGACTGCTAGTTGTAATTTTTTTTTTCTTTTGAGGAAATATTTTTGTACAAAAAAAACTGTACAAAATGACTTTTTCTGATTTACTTTGACTTTAAGTGTTGTGCTCTAGTCTATTTAATGCATTTTACTAAATGCAAGCATTTTTAGATTTTCCTTGTAGTGCAATAAATGTGACTTTATGTTACAGATATAGTGGATTAAATGAGGTCGAAATTAACTATAATTGCTGAAGTTTAACATCAACAACAGCAGCAGATCCTATCTGACTTCTCCGATGCTTTGGCTCATTGACCACTAATGTTTCCGCAGTACTGAAGAGAAGGCCATTTAAAGTTGTCATGTTGATTCTTCTCAAAAACAGTTTGACCACAGCTGGTGTCTGTTGCTGTTTGTCACACCCCTGCTCAACTTATCCGGAGGTTCTTGTCCTCTCACACAGCTGAGTCGTGCTTCTCAAATCCGAGCCCTTAAGCATCGTATCTTGCTTGTTTCATGCAGTACAGTTTGTGTTGTTGTTGTTGAGTCTGCACTGTAAGCTTGAATGGAAAAGCTCTGATATATTATCACGGCTGTCAGTTTTATTTCCCGAACACTTTGATAGAGGTTAGTAAAATGGTTTTCTTGCTGCCATATACCATCACATGACACTTTGGCACATTTCAGAGCTTTCCTATTTAATTCCCTCCCTCATTTTTAATCTGGCAAAGACATAATGGCTGCCAATTATCAAGTTAATTATGCGGTTATCCAGATGACTTGATGCTGGCCTTGGGAGCGTTTTAGGAAAGGGTCAGGTGTTGCGAGGAAGCACAGTACTGAATAACTCGCCTAGCTGTTTGAGGCTAAGTGTTTCCAGGTGTTCATGGTGAAAGAGACGAACTCTTGAAGGGATAAAGGCGAACGTGATGCTGCTTGAATTCTGAAGTGTCTGCAGGCAAAAAATGTAAAGTTAGGCCCCTTTGACGCTTCCTCTTAAACCTAGTCCAGTCTAGTCTCAAATCAGAATCTGATTAATTATGTGGAAAGATGTAATGTGACTCATTTAGGAAAACCTAGAGAGAGAGGTTTTTTTTTTATATGCATGACAGCATGTGCGAGTGAGAGAGGAGCACAGTCAAGCTTTCTTTCATGTCAATGCACAGGAGACTCCTTTTTTCTTCTTTTTGCTACATCAGTGAATCATTACTGGCAACGGAGGACACGGACGTTCCCGCTGAGTCACCGCTACCTGAAAGTCCTTGTCTTCTTTTTTTTTTTTGCAGCAGCAGCCGACTGGAAGATGGTTTTGACACACTTTTAATAATGCACAAAGTGACGGGCGAATATTAACTCTCTCCAATGGCGTCTCTGGCTCGGTTCGGCCTAGCAGAGAGGAGGCCGCAGGGCCTGTTTGTTGGCAAGATGTAGAACGCTGGAGCTCGATGCATTATTCAGTGGCTTGGCTGCTTGTCTCTGCTTATCAGGTGACAGCTGCCAGACGAACAGGTAAATATATCCGATAACAGGGCATGATATAGTGCTGCAGCCTGGAGGAAAGGAAAAGCAAAGGAATTTTGTTAGAGAGCACAAGATGTGAGACTCATTTCTGGACCTGCAAGCTGTAATAGATGCTTTGCATGATTGATTAATTATTTATTTGATATTGTGAGCCCAAGTATTTTAGTTGGATCTGATTGCTTAACATTCCCAGTGTTTTTCCTCACTATTGCTGCCACTGAGGGCGTATGGATTTGTTATTCTCTGGCCTCCCGACCTTGGGCGTCCTGTCGATATTTTGCGCAAATGATCTTGGTTCAGTCATGGCCTTTTTGTAAGATGGATGAACCTTTGCAGGATGCTTGAATATCTTTGCGTGGCTTTCCTCTTCCTGTTACAGGAAAAACAGACTCTGATAGTGTTAACTTGTGGTGAATTTCTTATGTGAAATAGCAGCATTTTAAAGGCTAATGGGTTAGCATGAAATTACTTAATTTCTGGGATTTGGTGCACCGGCTCCCTGAATATTCAGACAAACTGTTCTTCCTTTTCCAGGAAATCTGCAATTGAAAATGTCTGTTCTGCAAGCTTTTTGGTTCCTTCCATTGCAGGTGCAGGGTTCCCACGCTCATAAAAACCAGGGTTTTTTTTTTTTAAATGCTTGGGAAATCCTTAATGTCTTGGAAAAAAATAGATGGAAAAATCCTATAATAAATGTGCTTTTTTTTCTCGCTTAGATATTGCTTTTGGGTAGAGTATAACTCACAATATGTGGTGATGTTGGATTTGTGAGCAAATCATACTTTTGAATTGGTTTGAATTCATTCATTTCAGCCAATCTGTCTTTGTATTTTTAGAATGAATGAATGATTTTCTTTCTAATTCTCCAGTAATCACAAACTGACAGACAGGTCATGGAAAGGCATCCTACGAAATCCTACCAAGTTAAATAGTAATTTTTTTAGGGGGGTAAACAAACCCAGGAAACCCGTCACGTTTCTATTTCAGGGGGTTGAGGGCAAGAACTGTATGACATTTTGTCTTCATGACACCACTGGCTATTATTCTTCCTGTCTCAAACAGGAAAAGGACAACAAGAGGCTGGTAAACCAGCTGAACCACAATCCCTTGTCATTCTGCCTGTAGGAAACCGCGTCCGTGTCCTCTGGTGGATTCGGAGATTCAGAACAAAGCAGTTCACATTTATATGAATGAAATGCTCTTGGCTTATATAGTGGTAACTACGACACCAGCATTAGGGAAGAAGAAATAGATATGCTGTGTGGAAGATGTTTTGTGGGTTTGGTTTCAGGTGTAGACTTGCATTGTTTTGAATAAAAAGCTCAGGCCTATTATTTTTAATCAGAACAGGGTGAACTTTCTCTCAAACTGAAGTACTATTGAATTTTGATATTGGTATGGATGCTTGAGGTGTCAGGGATGATTGATTATCAGCTGATATTAGAGATGTAGTGTATGTAATATTTATATTTTATTGACGTTTTAATTACTTTTTTTTTTTTTTTTTTTTTTTTTTTTTTTCCAGTTGATATTGCATTATTTTGGTATTTTTTTTTTTTTTATATTTTTCACATGAATCAAACAACCATCGTCAATTGCATTTTGTCCAAACCAGAAAGTGAAATGAGAAACATTGAAACACCTGAGAAGTTTGGAGAAGTTTAGGAAAGACTGCGGTCATATTAATAGGGTCCTATAAAATCTGTTTTATTCTTTTTCCTAAATTGTTTTTTTCCATGTAAATTTTTCTAGAATGGTTAATTACAAACTATTAATTAAAAAGCATGTGTAATTAATTAAAATGAAAAAAACTTACACAATTTAACAGCAATTTGTTAAATGTTTTTTTTTTTTTAAATAAACCGGAGGCCCTATGATTTTTTTTCCCAAATGTGGTTTTATTTATTTTTTTAAACAAATTCTGTTTTCCATTAATTTTCTGGATTTAATTTTAATGGTTTCATTAAATTTTAATAATCAGAAGCATCTCTAATTAATTAATTTATTTTTGTATTATATTATATTATATTATATTATATTATATTATATTATATTATATTATATTATATATTTATTTATTTATTTCAGAAATACTGTGTGTATTTAATATTTGTTTTTCTGGTAAATATTGCTTAAATGTTTTAATAATAATTTTATTAGTAGTAGTAGTACTATCATTACATTAAGTAATATGNTAATAATCAGAAGCATCTCTAATTAATTAATTTATTTTTGTATTATATTATATTATATTATATTATATTATATTATATTATATTATATTATATTATATTATATATTTATTTATTTATTTATTTCAGAAATACTGTGTATTTAATATTTGTTTTTCTGGTAAATATTGCTTAAATGTTTTAATAATAATTTTATTAGTAGTAGTAGTACTATCATTACATTAAGTAATATGTTTATGTCACAGTTTCTTAGTTAAACCAAACTTTTATTTTGACGGGTTGCTGTGAAGACCTGTACGTTTCTGTTTGTATATGATATGAGACAGAGACACAGGATTAGTTTTTAAATTACATTTTTGTGGCTTAATATTCACTGTAGTCTGTAGTATATATCACTTTTTAATTTAAATGTGCTGACTTTTTTTCATTTATTCATCCAAATTCCATGATAATTCACAATATACAGCAAATTCCATTTTTATGACTGGATTCCATGATTCTGTGTTTTTCCGCATCGTTGAAATCATATGCCCTACATTAAAGATTTACTCTCTCAAAGCTTACTATCTGATGATCAGAAGCACTGAACATCCATTTCCCCCAAGCAAAGTCTCCATTTCATCTTGATTAACACAGGTTTGCTGTCTGCTGCATCACATGTCTTTGTTGTGCCTGTTTAACAGGAGTTTTACTTGAGTTGAAAATGCCTGTAGGATCTTCCCTCTCATATCATTAATCCAGTCTTGTTAGTAAGTGCTGTATCGTAGTGGCCTGATTTTACCCGTCCTTCATGATTACGGCCCTGTTGTTTCCCTGTGAGCAGACATTGACAGAGGGATTAATGTGCCCGCTGATGTGGCGGTATTTAACCAAGAGGTCAACTGGCCTGGCTTCAAATTGATGCCGATGCTAATGCAAGACTACCGTGGAATTCCAGGCCATAGTGTGCCCTTGAGGATGAAATGCCTCTGGTTTGGCTCTCTGACAGCGGTGGGACCACATCGACCCTAAAGCACAACGTCCACCAGTGGGTAACCAGAAATGCTTTCTCCATGTACCACCACTTGTGGTCCGACTTGTCACAAATGATGAATGAGCTGATAAAATGCTGCACAAAAACCCACTGTCATGCTGTGTGTTGTTATTGGACACTTTAGAAAAATTATGATGACTGTTCTGACGCTTGAAGGCTGGAATACACCACTTGATATGGAGAAAATGTTTGATATTTTGAGCCAATTTTCAGAAAATTAACCATTTACAAACTCTACAAATGTATGATGCCTAGTGTTTGAACTCTGTTCAGATTTTAAAAGCCTAAAAGTGTAATCCAACCTTGAGTTGGGTGCTCACCACGATTGATTTATTAGTTTTGGCTTCTTCATAGTGGTATTTAAGCCTCATTTTTGGGTGTTGCTCTCTTGCCTCAGGACTGCTGAGTCAAAACTCTCCACGCAGAGGAAATTGTGGTTTGCTCTTGGTGATTAAAAGGTCAAGAGCGGGTTTCCTCCTAAGTTGTTTTCTTTCAGCACACCTGTCCATTTGCAGCACAGCATTCCTTGGTTTTGATAGAAGCCAAGAGAAATCCTGAGGCCTTCGGCGGTGTAACTTTATCCTGAAGCGGCTGGAAACCATAACAGCGACTCATTACCGGATATTTGAATTCAGCTCGATGTTCTTCTGATTACATGTGACCACTCGCTCTCGGCTGGCCAAGGACGGTCGGAGCCCGATCCCTCTTCGCTGCTGAAGGACGTGTAGATGTGAGGGATGGTCATCAGATGCATGTGTTCCCCAGAGGCCTGGAGTGTGGATAGCTGACGATAGCGGACCCTCCTTTCCCTTGCCTATTCCTGCCTGTGTGATGATGGAGAGACCCCGAGGGACCTGCCCAAGCCCCCTTCACCCCACCGCCCTGATGGATGGGCCCTGGAGAGTGATGCTTAGCTTTTACACTTGTCCTGTCTGAGATGACTTGCCTGGAGCTGCACAGATGCAGCTTTGCTGCAGCTGTTTTCCATATAACTGCAAGAAACCTGGGCAGTGTTCTGTAACATCAGATTGAGATATTTCAGTTTGCTGTTTAAGTGCAAGAACCATACAGAGAATGAGCACTCACAGATTTACCTTAACATGTCTCTAGCCTGTCTAGACAACATTTTAAGTATTTTTAAGCATCTTGAGCTTCTAAATCAATTGTGGTTGGATTTATTTTTTGGCCAAAATCCCAGAATGCAGGCAAGCTTTGGTTTAAAGTTTTGCCATTTGTTTTGTTTTGTTTTTTGTTTTATTTTGTTTTTTGTTCAAATGCAATGTTGCATTCACCCTTAATTGATAATGCAATTCCAGAATGCAGTGTAACAAGCCTTTATTTTATTTTATTTTATTTTATTTTATTTTTTATTTTTGTTCAAATGCAGTGTTGCATTCACCTTTAATTGATAATGCAATCCCAGAATGCAGTGTGACAAGCTTTATTTTATTTTTATTTTATTTTTGTTCAAATGCAATGTTGCATTTGCCTTTAATTGGTAATGTAATCCCAGAATGTGACAAGCTTTATTTTTTTAAGATTATTTTATTTTATTTTATTTTATTTTATTTTAGTATCTGTAGAAAATTGCCCCAACTAGTTTACAATGTAGTTCAGCCATATTTGTGTGCTTTGTGTTTGTTATTTTTAGTATTTTATACTTTAGAAAATTATAAATTAGATAAATTGCTGTATTATGTTTTATTTGGTTTATATAAATAAACTAGTGTACGGTTTTAATGTTTAAGCCATTTATTGTTATCAGCCATAGCATTAAAATAATATTCACCTTATTGTTTTGGTAATAGTTTTAATATCGATGCATTCCTAGCTGCGTAGGTAGACAGTAGACTTCCTTCACTGGGCTTTAGAGCAGAACTATAGACTGTCCCGAATACGGTTGTTGATGCAGAGCTGACATGCACAGCTATGGCTGATTGAGAGTCATTTATAACACCCTGCAAACATACAGTGTTTATGCAATAATCATGAGGGCTGGCTCTTGAATTTGCATACCGCTGTTTTCTCAAGTTCCTGTTCTGACATGCACATTCACTAATCCACTGAGGTGTTCAGGTTGTATCAGTTCCTATGGAGACACAGTGAATTTAGATACACAGATGGAAACAAGCTTGAAATTTTGGTGTGTGGGGAGGCCTTTGTTTCGTAATCTTTCTTGAACGCTCACAACTTGTTTTCGTTTCTGTTTGCCTTTCCTTCCACAGAAAATACAGACTTTTTGTGTACTTTTACAGTAAAACCTTCCCTAGAAGTGACAGTAATGGTAATATTTATATTATTTAAAATAGAAAAAAGAAGACATGTTTAAAAACAGCTAATCACTAATCAACTAGTTGAGCAGTATCCCACTGTGATCTGCTTTTAATCCTCTTTAGCAGTCAATAGATGCTTTTGGGACATCTGAATAGCTGTATTAATGATTTGAAAGTCATTTTAAGCAACTTTTCACATCCGAAGTGGGACAAATGAGAGGGAAGATGTACTGCAGTACTTGTCTCATGCTTGCAGAATCCTTTTAAAACCAGAAATAAGAAAGCCAAAGACCTAAATGCATGGATTCACTCATCGGACCCATAGGGTGGCGCCTGGAACCCGCAGGATGTGGCCATTCTGCGAACTTTCATCCATGTTTCCTGTGCTCTTTGTGTAGTCACACATGAGAAATGAGCTTGGCTTCGTTCTCACCTCTCAGTCATGACTCTGTGCCCCTCGTTGAATTCAAGCACCGAGCTTGGGCACAAGATCAGGGCTGCTCTCTAGTATCCCAGCATGCACCGGGTCTTTTGTTTTTCTCCCCATGCCATTTATCCTGCGTGACTGTGCTAACCAGCACATAGCTGAATGCTGTCTCCAAGGAGGAATAGCTGTGCGGATAGGCCTGACTGACTCACTCTGGCCCACATTCCTGTCGTTAAATCAGTGTCCTTTAAGTTTCTCATTACCCTGCTTTATTTCTATGGATAAGAGTGACCCTTGACAAACCACTCCCAAACTGTCGACTGCGTGTATTGGGAAAGGAATGCGTAAGAGTTAGATTTACAACTATTCCTCCCTTTCTCGCTGTCCGCATCTCGTTCCCCGCCCCCCTCTCTTTCTTTCCCTCTCTTTTGGGACAGACCGAAACCACTCTCTATCTCGTTGAGGATTCGGGGAGGGGTTGACTCACGCAGGGGGGATTTGGCTAGAACTCAACAAGTGTTCGGCATGAAAGAGGCTCATTGTTCCTCTCCGTGGAGAGACTGTCCCTAGGTCAGCAGCCGTCAGCACTCAGCCCATCACACTGGAACGACTGTAAGCCTACCAGACAGGCTCCAAATCACCCCACTGATAACAGCTGCTGGGTCCCCGCTGTAAACCAGGGCCCCGGCGCACCGACTAATGGTGGTCGCGGTCCTCGTGGGCGTATGTATTGAATGTCCTCCGCTGACGTTGTTGAACACTTGTGCTGACAGAGCATGTTTTTGTAGTCAAATTTAAGCAAGTTGATGCTTTAATTCTCACTCAGCAGAAAATGCAGTGAATGTTTCCGGTCGTTTTCTCTGAAAGGAGTTGATAACAGTGACATGAATTAAATAGATGGGTGGAAAAAAAGTCTGAACTTGTCATTTTGGGGTTGAATTGTTTTTGCTTTTGAAATGATTTGTGGACAAGATTTTGGGAAATGTTTGCATGATCTGTCAACTTCTGACCGAGTTTGGGATGGGACTGCCTGATTAAATTGCTACCAGAATTGCTAGTGAACCAAAAATATATACACAAAAAAAATGGTGACATTTTAATTGTCGCTTCTCTGATGGCATGTTTTGACTTGTAAAGTCAACAATATACAATATCTATCTTTTCACACTGAGGACAACTGAGAGACTCACATGCAACTATTACAGAAGTTTCAAACGCTCACTGATGCTTCAGAAGGAAACGCGATGCATTAGCAGCCGGAGGGTGTAAACATTTGAACAGAATGAAGATGTGTACATTTTTCTTATTTTTCCTAAATATCATATTTCTTTCATTTAGTACTGCCCTACTTGAATGTGTCTCAGAAGGCAAAAAAATTTACATTTACCCTGATCTTTAAATTCAAAACGTTTTCAGCCCCGGCACTTAATAGATCATTTTACCTTTTGGAGCATCAGTGAGCGTTTGAACCTTCTGTAATAGTTGCATATGAGTCCCTCAGTGTGAAAAGTTGGATCTCAGAATCTTACAATCATTATTGGAAAGGGTTCAAATACACAAAAATGCTGTAAAACCAAAGAATTTGTGGGACCTGAAGGATTATTCTGAAGAACAGTGGGTTTAACTGTTCAGGACAAACAAGGGACTCATGAACAACTATCACTTAAAAACAAAAACAGCTGTGGATCATTCAGGCAACAACACCGTATTAAGAATCATATGTAAACGTTTGAATTTGTTTTTTGTTTTTTTGGCGCTAAATGAAAACTATAATTTTGGTTTCAGTGTTTTGATTATTATTAAAAACTGAATAATTTGTGGTTTGCGTGAAGGAAAGTGCTTGAAACATAAAAGTTTCAACTGAAAAACGGTCGTTTTAGAAGTTGTGCAAATTTAATACGTTTCTTTTGATGAAGTATAATGAAGACCAATGGTTTTTTTTTTTCTTTGTAGTGGTATGCACTGATGCAACATGCACAGTGATTTGTTTTGATTATTGCAGTCATTTATGGCCTAGACGGTTTCTATATCAGAATCTGTGTCTTTTTTCCCCTTAGTGTGACAGAAAAAGTAAACCTACTTATTTAGTCCGTCTCTGCTTTTCCACTGTAGGAAGAGCATCTGTTCCTGTACATTCACTTCATCTTCGCATTGCAGTTACCATTAAATTGCAGGCTTTGTGTGAGGTGTTTGGGCACATGTTTTATATGACCTGGGTCAAAGGTCACGTCAAATCAGTTAGTGATTGATATTGTACACATCTGCCGCATCTACCCGTTTTTCTCAAGTCCTGCTTCTTGCCTTGTGGTTGGCATGTATAACACATGCCATGCACGTGTTCACGTTTAATGGGTGTGTTGTGGTAAAAATAATTGGTATTAATGATTTAATTTTAGGATTACACTTTGCACAGTTAAAGCACAATTTATGTAATCATGACAGTTAACAAAACGGTGCATGTTGTTCAGCTCTGGTGTGTATTCATGTTTAATGTCCGTGGGTTTGTGTCCAGATCCTGCTGAACGGAGTTAATGCTGTGCAAGCACTGTGTTTGTATCGAACACGAGGGCATGAGGCCCTTATTGGATTGCTGTCATGGAACGGGGGGATGCCCTGTTTTCAAAAATTTATATTTGGTAGTGAATGGCCGCTGATTAAAGATGCATCTCCCATCGAGCACTTAAGACGTTACTACTTTCCTGCTTTTGTGTCAAATTAAATATGCCGTCTGTGGATCGTTCCTAAACTTTTTTTTTACAGTTTGCGTTTTGTTGTACCTTCGTCTCTGATTTTACCACGTAACCATGGGGGAAGGGCGTGGTCAACCGTGCATTATTAACGCAGTTAGCTCTTTATTCTCGCACGCGTCCTCGAGCTTTTAAACCGAACCGCGAGGAACGCCCGGGCCGCGAGGGCCAGACCACGAGGAACGCCTAATCCTGCTACACAAACAAGCTGCTAATCAGATTTAACAAGGCTGTGTTTGGCTCATGGCCACTCCCTTCTCAAACAGCTAGACCTGGATAAGGTGACGGGGAAAACATACTGCGTCCCGATTGGCTGAACAGGCCTGCAGCTCTGAGCTGATTGGCAGAGCGGGCCTGGGCCTCATCTGCATGAAGTGTTTTCGTACTAGTCATGTGGTTGCACCAAATCCTTTGTTAATAGAAAAAGCTAAACACTCAGTCATGTTGCATTCTGTGGCTAGAACATAAAATTGAGGGCGGAAAAAGTCCTAAGTATTATGTAGGTGCAAGTCTGTTCATTCAGAGCTCGGAGTGACAGATTGAGACCCAGATGTGTTATGCTGTCACAAGGAAGTGTGACATTGGTCTTTCAAGCAGCTGAGTTTTTAGCCTGGGGTAATGGTGATGCAGTGTGGAAAGTCACACACGTGCACATGCATGCAGTGTTTTATACACAGAGGAACAGGTGGTCTCTGGTGTGCTATCAGGACATGGGGCTGCTATTGAGTCAGGCTGATTTGATAGATTAAGAAATTTACTTTTTCAGAGATTATCCAAATTAATTGGTCAGTTAGTCTTGACGTTTTCACGTCCTGAGGAAACAAAACTAATTACCATTTATTTGGATTGACCAGTGCACAAAACATGCTTTATCTTGCGCAGAATTAGATTTTGTCACATATTGGTGCTCCTAGATATCAAGAGTGAGAATTCAGTTAGGAATTACATCATGTCTGTTGCAGTTTTCCTTCTCATTTTATTTTTATTTTATTTTATTTTATTTTATTTTATTTTATTTTATTTTATTTTATTTTATTTTATTTTATTTTATTTTATTTTATTTTATTTTTAAAGGCAAATAAAAGTAAAATAAATATTATTTCAAATAATATAATATAAATAATATTATTTTAAGTTTCTATAGATATGTGTTTTTGGGTTTTGCCATATAGATTTTAGTTTATAATGATGATAATGATTGATTATTAGTTATTTGTAATATCAAACATTTATATTTTTAACTATTGATTTATTATTTATTAATGATTTCAGATAATTCACTGTATTCTCTCGTCTACGCCACTGAATAAAAAATAAAGGCAATTCTGACTTTTTTTTTCTAACAATTGTTAGCTTATATCTTGCAACTCAGAGAACTGCATTATAAAAACTCGCAATTCTGACTTTTTTCTGAGAGTTGCGTGATACAAACTCTTTTTTCAGCATTGTGAGAAATAAAGCCAGAATTGTGCAACATAAAGTCTCAATTCTGTCCCTTTTTTTTTTTAAATTGCAAGTTTGTATTTTGTAATTGTGACTGTTTTCTCAGAGTTGCGAGATTAAATCAATAAACTCGCAATTTTGAGAATATATCAGTCTTTTTTTTTTTCCCCTCAAAATTGGACTTTAACTTGCAATTGTGTGTTTATATCGCACATATATCTTACATATATCTCACATATATTCTCACAGTTTTTATCTCACAATTCTGACTTTATTTCTTGCAATTGTGAGTTTATATCACGCAATTTGAGGGGAAAAAAAGTCAGAATTGTGATCTCGCAATTCTGGCATAATGACTTGCAATTGTGAGTTTTTATTTTGCAATTCTGACTTTATTTTTCAGAAGGTTTATATCTCACAATTCTGACTGAGTTTATATGCCTTTTATGAAAAGCCGCAATTACATTTTTAATTGTTTGATTCAGTGGCAGAAACATTCTGATTTGGATGATATTAACAGATATGATCATATCTAGTAATATATATATGCACGCACACATATATACACATATATATTTACATTTTTTTTAAATTAAATTATATTATGTTATGTTATGATTTCTTAATTGATCAAATTAGAAAAAAAACACATGTACAATAATAAAATTATCAAATTTGTCCACTTATCCAACCCTAACATTTGTTTGCATGGATAAAAACAAGAACATGAGACCCCATGGAAGATTGGTCATGTGACTGGTGTGTGTTGAAGCGTGTAAGGCACATACACACTCCTGCTGACAGGAGCTCAGACAGCATCAGGATTAGTCTTCCCTCCTGAACGCCGTTCAAAACGGATACCGGTCCGATCAGCAGGAGTCTGTTCAGCCAGCCTGTTTATGAATTCTTCTCCCACTACTGCTGTGAATGAAATTAAGTGGAAAACATTTGCTGTAGTTTTCTTAAAAACCTAATTATCAGGTACATGTACATATCTACATAGACCTATGTATGCATATATGTGTATATGTTTGCGTTTATGTATATTTTTCTATAGGCTGAGATTGAGTGCTTTCCAAAAATGTTAAATCACTAAAGTTCTCTGGCGTCGTTCAGTTGGCTTTCCTCCTCAGGATGGTGATATAAGAGGTGTTTTTATCAGCAGCTAGATGTTCTGTGAGCGTCCCGTCCGCTGCAGGGGGTTAACAGCATCTTCACCACGAGCTCCTGGCCAGATCTGCCAGCTGCCAGCAGGGCAAACCGTTAGGATGCTCAAATATGTTTCTATTCTGGGATGCAAGCAGGCTGTTTATAGCTGGACATGGTCTATTTCCATCAGAAATTCACAGTCCTCCCCGGACCGAGTGGAGAGTCTCGTGTAGCTCAGCGTTTTACATTAAGCTGCTTAGACGTATAAAGAATTGATGGAGCTTGTAAAGTGTGAGGTTTAAAAAACTCAAGAAAGGTTGATGCGTTTATAGCGTCTGTAATTGAAGCTCAAGAACATTGAACACTAGGTGATTTAAACAAGCGTCTTGGCTGCTTTTAGCATTGTGACTCATTTACACTGCGTCTAAAATAGCTTTTTACTTGAGTACTCTTACTTAAGTGTCATGTTGTTGTGTACAGGGATATTAGTATGTGTTTATATCTTCATGAATATTCATGTATGGCAAAAAGAGGATCTTTATGGTATTGCAACTGCTGTGTCTGCAATTTTGCTTTTTCTCTGTTATGTCTGGCAGAAGCTTACGTACCGTAGTACCATGGTAGCTTCAATTACTGATAGGTTATGATTGACTAATAAACAATAATATGGACAATAGTATGAATATACACTACCAGTCAAAAGTTTTTGAACAGTACGTTTTTTTAAATGTTTTTAAAGAATCTCTTCTGCTTACCAAGCCTGCATTTATTTGATCCAAAATACAGCAAAAGCAGTAATATTGTGAAATGTTTTTACTGTTTAAAATAACTGTTTTCTATTTAAATATATTTTAAAATGTAAAATTTATTCCTGTGATCAAAGCTAAATTTTCAGCAGCATTACTCCAGAAATCATTGTAATTTGCTGATTTGCTTTTCAAGGAACATTTTCTTTTTATTATAAATTGATCAAAAGTGACGATAAAGACATTTATAATGTTACAAAGATTTCTATTTCACATAAATGCTCTTCTGAACTTTCTATTCATCAAGGATACCTGAAAAAATCTACCCGGCTGTTTTCAACAACAATAATAATAATAATAATAATAATAATAATAATAACAGTAATAATAATTTTTTTTTTAAGCAGCAAATCAGAATATTAGAATGATTTCTGAAGGATCATGTGACTGGAGTAATGATGCTAAAAATTCAGCTTTGAAATCACTGGAATGAACTACATTTTTAAATATATTAAAATAGAAAAACAGTTATTTTAAATAGTAAAAATATTTCAAAATTTTGCTGTTTTAGCTGTACTTTGGATCAAATAAATGCAGGCTTGTTGAACAGAGGAGACTTCTTTAAAAAAACATTACAGATCTACTGTTCAAAAACTTTTGACTGGTAGTGTATACACTGACTATTTATGCTTTGAGACATTAAAATATTTTAATCTGTAATTTAATCTGAAACTTTTGTAAATAAGAATTTTTAACTAGATATAATTTGAATTATTAGGTGATTCGAACCAATACGATAAAAAGAAAAAACGTTTTTCCCGCTCCAAATGCACATCAGTGGACAACAGTCTTTCCAGTAGTTAATAGTTCTTATGATTATTAATCTGTATGCATGATTTTACATCATCATTTTTTCATTATCAACTTTAATTACTAGTCAATCATTATCTTTAAATTTTTTCTTTAGAAAACACAAATCTGGGGTTTTAGAGCTGTGTATAAAGGAAGTTCACTCAGAGTTTAGTGGTAATCAGGACAGTCCCAGAGGCTCAGGGCTTTGTAGAGCGATAAGCAGTGTTGGTTAAAACATGAAAGTCACACAAGTCTTTTCACTCTCCGTGACCCGACTTCACATACCAACTGTCCCGACCTCTCCTGTCTCCCCTCTGTTCCCACACACACTTTCTCTGGTCATTTTTAATACATGGTTGTTCTGAAAGCAGCATTTCTCAGCTTTCTGTCACATTCATTTACAGCTCCTCAGAGAACCAAACAGTGCTGGTTCGGTCACCTCAACCTCCGCATTTAAATTAGCTGTTTATGAACTTTAGTTCATGCTTGATTATTAGTTTAAACGTTGTTATTTTACATTTTAATTAATTGTAATTTTTAAAATTAATTTTAATTTAAATTTAATTAATTTTTATTTGTCTTTTTTTTTTATTTAATATGAAATTATATATTTAATTTAATTAAAATATATATTTTTTATATTTTAGATTAATTATTATTATTATTATTATTATTATTATTATTATTATTATTATTATTATTGTTGTTGTTATTATATTGCTAAATTTTGTTGGACTGACTTGGATGTTTGAAGCTAATATCAGGGCTTTTTCTTTATGCCAGAGCATAAAGCTGAGCAGTTATTCATTTTATTCCTCCACATTACTTTCAGTTTTGCAAATTGACAATAAAATTGTAGTTTTAGTGTGAACATCAACTCTCTGCTTCCCTATTAGTTTGTTGGCTCAGGTGCTGGTTATTTTCATATCCTTGAAAGAAGTTGTAACTTTGCTGGGGTATTTTTCTCTATAAATGTCCTTTTTGGGTCGTCTTGTGCACAGCGTCTGTTTTAAAAAGCACAGTGGCGATTAACCTACTTTTAAACCTGTGATTATAGATCTGTCGCTCAGGGCTGTGGTCCTGTGGCGTTTATCTTCCTATGATGTCACATGTTTTGCATTTCCACACGCTTACCTCATCCGTGGCTCATTGTTTGTCTGACAGCTCTGTCACAGACTCGTGAATAAACCCTCACCCGGATCTCTGGAGTAAACTGGTTACTACATCTACGACGCTGAATGAAGCATTGTGTGTGTGAATCATTTAACACTATAGCAGAAACAGTGGTGTAATAGATTTATAGATAGAAAGAAATGACTAATCGGGAGATAAATGTGGGTGGAGATGTTACTGATAAACTAAATTGAGGCTTCTTTGTCGGTATCTCTTTTTGTTTGCCTGGAACAGAAAGTAATTGATTAAACGGCAGCCATATTTGAATGGAAAAACTAGTTTATGTTCATTATTTTTTATTGCAATATTTTATTTAAAACAAAAAAAAGTATTTTATATGAAAAAACATTTTTTTTAAATAAATAATACAAATAAAATTTAACCAATAAAAATATTTAAGCAAAAAAAAAAAAAGTTTAATGCTTTATTGATACAGAAGCACATTCACTGTTCATCCTTTCTCTACTCTTCCAGTGACTTCTTACTGTGACAGAGAAAGATTGCCAGCAGTAAAAAATGACGTGTATTGAAACTGTCTTTGCTTGAAATGTCATCTCTCAGTATTTGAGATGAGATGGGGTGTGATATGACATTGGGCAGCTCTTTTGCCCTCAGAGACACAATGACAGAAGTCAAAGAAGGAAGAGGACAAACCTGCTCTGTCTCTTTCTCTGCTGTCCGGTATTTCCTCTTTCTGTTCACTCATATTGACATTCTTTAGATTATCTCTCTCTCTATCTTTCTCTGTCATCCCATCACGTGCATTTAAAAGGCTTTAGAATGTTGTTTACATAGTGTTTTGCTGCTTGTCTTATGTAAACTCAGATGTAATTAGATTTTCAACTTCTGCTTTGGTCTGTCCTCAGATGATTTAGGACACCTGACATCATAGCAGATTCAGCTGCCTCCTTTTAAACTCTAGTTTCTTCTTTTAAAGTCATTAATTTTGAGCCCAGACATTTTCTGTGTAAAAAATAAGCAAACGCTTAACTTAATTGTGTGGTGGGAATTTGGCCGCTGTCTCGGCGAGCGAGGTGTCCTGCTGACGTGGGGTTAACGCCGCCCCTCTGAACACACCACTGCATTAATCCAGGTCAGAGACCTGTTGAAGACATTGATTTCCCCCGAGATCAGCCTCCATCAGAGGTGAAAGGTGCTCACGCAGGAATGTGCTTTCGCTGCTTTAACTGCATTTTTAAACCAACTTAATATAACCCAGTGCCCTCTCCTGTATTTTACTAGATTTTAATTATCTGAACATTTAAATGGGCTGTATCCAATTGTAGCATTTTATTTTTGTCCTTTTGAAGTCTGCTTATAATGTTAGTCAAGGTTTCTTGCACCAAAAAAAAATCATAATTGAGGTTCAGATGAAGAATTGAACAGTTTTAAACACTAAATACTAAACAGGAAGTGATATTTAAATGTTTCATGTTAATTTGTTCATAGTTACGTCTGTAACTATGTAGTTATGTATATTACAGTATGCATATTAAAACTCTTATCTAAGGATGTATTAATTAAAAAAAAAAAATACACTACCAGCCAAAAGTTTTTGAAGGTTTTTAATTTTTTTTTACAAGTCTCTTCTGCTCACCAAGCCTGCAATTATTTGATCCAAAGTACATCAAAAACAGTAAAATTATGAAATATTTTTACTATTTAAAGTAACTGATTTCTATTTAAATATATTTTAAAATGTAATTTATCCCTGTGATCAAACCTACATTTTCAGTATCATTACTCCAGTCTTCAGTGTCACATCTGAAATCATTCTAATATGCTGATTTGCTGTTCTAGAAACATATATTACTATTATTATTATTTCTATTACAGATAAATGCTGTTCTAATGAACTTTCTATTCATCAAAGAAACCTGGAAAAATTCTGCTCAGCTGTTTTCAACAAAATAATAATAATAAATGTTTTTTGAGCAGAATATTAGAATGATTTCTGAAGGATCATGTGACTGGAGTAATGATGCTAAAAATTCAGCTTTAAAATCACAGGAATAAATTACATTTTAAAATCTATTCAAATAGAAATCATTACTTTAAATAGTAAAAATATTTCATAATTTTACTGTTTTTGCTGTACTTTGGATCAAATAATTGCAGGCTTGGTGAGCAGAAGAGACTTATAAAAAAAAATTAAAAACTTTCAAAAACTTTTGGCTGGTAGTGTATTTTTTTTTAAATTAATACATCCTTAGATAAGAGTTTCAATATGCATACTGTAATATACATAACTACATAGTTACAGACGTAACTATGAACAAATTAACATGAAACATTTAAATATCACTTTCTGTTTAGTATAAAATTATTTCAAAATTTTACTGTTTTTGCTGTACTTAAACTAAAAAAATCTTGGTGAGCAGAGAAGACTTTAAAAAACACTACATAAAAATGTATAAAATATTATATTACAATATACAATTTATTTTTTTTTTATATATATATATATAAATATATTTTATATATATATATATATATATATATAAATAATTTTTTTTTTTAATTTTAAATGTATTTTATTTTAAATGTATTTATACGGTATGTACATTTTATATTTTTATGATGTTTTATGATTATTCCTAATGTTAAATATCTAGCAGTATTTTTTTTTCCATGTCATATCAATGTTGTGACACTTAAGTGAATTTAGACATTGCAGCATTATAATGCCCATATGGACAATTATGAATTTGAAATGAAGAGTTAATGATAAAGTTAAATGACAAGTCTCAAATGAGGAGGAGCTGCTTTTCCAGAATTAGTTAAAGAGATAATGGAAGATTATGGTGAAGTAAGTGATACATGACTGTTAAAGTAGTCTAAAACCTGAAAATAGGTAGAATTAAGCATCCACATTAAAAGGGGTAGTTCACCCAAAAATGAAAATTCAGTCATTAATTACTTGCTCTCATGTTGTTCCAAACCCGTAAGACCTTTCATCTTTAGAACACAAATTAAGATAATTTTGATGAAATCTGAGAGCTTTCTGACCCTGCAATGCAAGTTCAAGGCCTAGAAAGGTAGTATAGACATCGATAAAATAATCCATGTGACATCTGTGGTTCAACCGTAATGTCATAAAGCTACGAGAATACGTTTGGCTGAGCTACCCCTATAAATATCCTATAATGACAATTAAAGTCATATGGTCCTAATATATTGTGCCCTACTATTATTTCAAAAGGACAAAAGGTATTGTTTCTCCATGATACAGTATCACTCGAGTTAAAAGTATAGTTAAACTGATTACTACAGCATCCAACCGAGGCCTGCTGGTGTCTTACAAGTGATTGGTTCTTGTTTCTTATTATAGAGATTGATAGGCAGGAGGTTGTTTGCACATCGGTGAGGCTGACTGTCAAGAACAGAGCTGGCCTATTAGTATGCTAATTGCTTTCGGGCAGAGATGAATGCTGACCTCGTGGTCTAAAGGGTCATTGTTGTATATAGATGTTGCAGATGGACGCAGGCTGAAGTTGTTGACTCAGTCCTATCTTAACTGTCTGAACTGTCGGTTTGCTACATGGAAATGTTTAGTCATAGGCAGTGTGTGGCGAGCAGATTAGCCTGTTTGCATTCTCCACTATTGTTTCGTACCGATGACAGCCTTTCTTCTTTATAGCCTGTTGGCGAAGGCAAGCATCACTGTTGTTATTGCTTATACATGGGGATTTCAACAAGACATATTGCATAGCCCAAGCAATGCCAAAATAGTGTTTTTGATTCCCAGGGAATGCATATCTTAAATAAAGCCGCTTTTTGTTATAGCATATCAAATGTAAATGTAACAAGTTAGCAACAACCCAGAACGTCATAGCAGCCAAATAGCAATGCGTATCACTCAGAATTTTGAATTCGAAAATGCAAAAATCATGTTCTGTTGTCACTTAAAGTCGCTTTAGGGAAGATAAATGCTTTAAAATGCTTTGTGTGGTGTGTATTGGGAGGTGGCCGCAGTCCCATGTGTTTCCAGTTATTCTGGGTGTGATCGTCAGGTCGGGTAGCCACAAGCTTGACCGAAATTCTACACTGACATGTTTTATTATGCTCTTTCTCCACTTTGAAATAAAGCTATGAGCTCATAAGCTTGTCCTTGTCAAACTGTCTGATGATTTGCATGAAAGCTGTAATAAACTGTCGTCGCCCCCTGCTGGTAGGATTTCAACATTCTTTAAGGACATGGGCATTTCTGTGCAATGTGAATGTTTTTTGACACTGTGAATGAAAGGATCTTTCAATGCATGCAATGCAAAGTGTACTGTTTATCAGATGTGCACTTCTGGAAAACGGGAATGTGAGATTTGAGCCTGAACCAGGGTTATTACAGTAAAACTATTAAAAAAAATTGTTACCTGAAACAAAATAAACATTAACTGAAATACAGTAAAAAAAAAAATTTAATTTCTGCTAGTTGCTCAAGCAATATTGCTCCATTTCTTTTAGTTTAACTTGATGTAATAAATTTTAAACTGAAATAAATATTAATGAAAACTATACAGACGATAGCTAATAAAAATGACAAAAACACACACACACAAAAAAAACTTTGAATGCTAATGAAAAAAGAAAATGCAAATGATATTTAATGATAACTAATTTTATTTTAGCTAGTTTCCAGTACAACATTTCTCATTTCCATTTATTATAACTAAATATACTAAAATAGCTAAAACTAAGATTGGAATAAAAATTAGTAAAAATAAAAAACAACAAAACAAAATATAAATATAAATATAAATATAAAAAAAAATAAAAAAAAAATAAAATAAAATAAAATAAAATAATAATAATTATATATATATATATATAAACTTAATATACTAAAATAACTAAAACTAAGGCTAGAACAACAATGAATAAAAACAACATAAAAATAATATAAAATATAAAGTAATATATATTATAAAAAATATTACAAAATAAGATTTAAAAATAATATAAAATTAAAAAATAAAATATAAAATGAAAAATAAAAACTTGATATACTAAAATAACTAAAACTAAGGCTGGAATAACAATGAATAAAAAATGCATTAAAATAAAATGTAAAGTAATATATAATATAAAATAAAAAAATAAAAGAAGATATTAAAACAATAAAAAATAAAATAAAATAGAAAAATAATATAAAATATACAATATAAAAATAATATAAAATAAAATAAAAAATAACAAAAAAAAACTAATAAAGATGACAAAAAA
>JAHKKF010536287.1:0-15456 GCA_019740295.1 Labeo calbasu
ATTTAAATAAATGTAAGTTAAATAATAATGTAATCATTAAATTATATATATATATATATATATATATATATATATATATATGTGTATTTTTTTTTTATAAGAACATATGCCATAGTAATGAATTATTATTCTAGGACTATATGTGTTTTCTTAAAGTATATTTTTCAGTGTAAAAGTATTATTAATTATTATTATCATTATTTACATTATTGCAAAGTTTAAAGTTTTCCTGTTCCCGTTTTTCTTACTACAATTTGGTTGCACCACATGAATTTCGTAGACTTTTTCAAGAATTTTTTTAAAAATAAATTTTGTTAAAATATGTGTTTTTTTATTCATAGAAAAATGGTGACTAGCTACTTACAAAACATTTTTTTAAATTTTAATATTAGGTCACTGAGACATTGTTATACACCACAAAAATATCAAATTGAATTTTAATTTAGGAATGAAAAATATAATCTAATTTTGGAAGAGGTGTATTCAAGTGATTATATGTTTATTGTCTTAGTAGGTCTGGGGGAAAAAAAATTAAATAAATAAAAAAGTGTCATGTCATTGACCCATTTTCCAAAATATCATAGTGAGACTTTATGACACCAATGTACTGCTCCACTAGTTATTTTTGTAAGAGGAAAAAAACGTAAATGGACCAAAGCAAGAAAATCATCATGAACCATTATTGGGGATCATTCACTCATTAACAAAGTGTTGATAATTGGATTCCGCTGCAAAATGAACTAATGATATGATGGCAGAGGCAGGCGACGAGGTGTGTGTAGTAGGTCGTTCTGCGCTGCGGGCAGTGTGTGAGTGTCCCAATGGGATGGCCTTGTTTAGATTCTCTCATACAATGCCTGTGGCAGTGTATGAGGTAGGTCTTCGCTCATTCTCTCCCTGGGACGGCTCTCTGAGGCTGAATGAAGTGTTTGTGTGAGTGTGACAGAAAGGAAGAGAGAAAGAGAGCGATGTAAAATATAACCCGCTACTATTAATAGAGTCCTTTTTATTGTCCGGTATATCAATCTTTAACAACATGCTCGTGCAGAAATCTGACCCCAAGTGAAAGCTGCCCATACGAACGTATCGATTAGAATTTCTCCTTGTGTTCTTGGCAGTCTTAAGGGCTCTTCTGTTGTCCTGGATCTGTAAAATTTTTCACGCCGTCCTCTCCGCTGTGCTTTGTTGAGGTCAGGGTAACAGACTCGCCAAAGTTTTCGCAGGAAATTGAGTTTATGGGGGAAACCGAAATGAAGCCATGCGGCTATCCGTGGAGGACTGCTCGGGAGGTCAAAGTTCAGCCTAGCTGCAAAAAAAAGAAAGAAAAAGAAACATGCCAGAGTTGCTCTCCGGGCAAATTGGCCCGTTTTGCGAGAGCTTGATCGATGGGGAGGAACCGTTGGCGCAAATAGGGGTTAACTGGGTCTTGGCCATATTCTGTGGTTCAATGAAAGAGAAGAACAAATGAATGTATGTTTTTTTTTCACCCCACATTACTGGAAAATGAAAATAAATATGGGAGAGGGATGGCTGTTCTCAAGGACCTCTGGCTAACATTCAGATGTCCAGAGACCTTCACTTCCATAAGGCTAGTGCATGATAATGAAGATGGACCGCATGGCCCCGTTCCAAATGTTTTGAATAGCCGCCGCTCCTTTATGAACACGGCTCTTTAGAAGGCCGACTGGTTCAGAAGATATCGGCATTTTAGCAGCTGCTCGCATCTGAATTGCTTCAGTGTGAGTGATGTGAAGACTTTTTGCAAAGACATATAAAACAAAGATCTTGTTTATTATGTCTGTAGATATGGTTAACGGTAAATTGTAATTTGTTTTGTTAAAAAAATCCGTATTCTATTTCATTTTAATGACAATTGTAGATACAGTCGGCCACATATCATATACAGAGGGTGGGGTTTAAAATGAGGGAAAATAAATTCTGGTTATCATAGTTATCTATTCCTTCCTATGGAGAAAATGAAGAGAAATATCCAAAATATTCAGCTGCTTTTAAGGTAAACAGTGTATGTTTTTGGTAACACTAGTTAACTACATTAGTTAACATGAACTAAAAATGAACAATACTTCTACGGCATTTATTAATCTTAGCAAATGTTAATTTTAGCATTTACTAATGCATTATTAAAATCAAAAGTTGTGCTTGTTAACATTAGTGATAACACTTTACAATAAGGTGTCATTTATTAACATTAGTTAATGTATTAACTAACATGAAGGAACAATGAACAATACGTTTATTACACTATTAATCTTTGTTGATATTAGCTAATAAAAATACAGCTGTTCATTGTTTATGTTAGTTCACAGTGCATTAAATAATGTTTACAAACAGCTTGTCATTTTAATAATGCATTAGTAAATGCTGTAGAAGCTGTAGAAATATTGTTCATTCTTAGTTCATGTTAACTAATGAACCTTATTAATGCACTGTTAATTAACATGAACTAACAATGAACAACTGTTTTTTTCCATGACTAACATTAACAAAGATTAAGAAGTACTGTAATAAATCTGTCGTTTATTGTTAATTCATGTTAGTTAAATACAGTCACTAACAAACCTTGTTGTAAAGTGTTACCACTTTATGTTTGGAGAAAAAAAAACAGTTGACACTTTGTTTTAAGGTCCATTTCTCGCTATTAAAAAATGATTTGCCGCTTATTAATAGTTAGTAAGGTAATTACTTAAGTAAGGTAGTTAATACTGAAAACTATCCCTATACTAAAGTGTTACCAAATCTACTTACCAACTTAAGTTGTTTTCTCTAGTTGAGCCATTTTCATTAACTTAACAAAAACTACAAGCAATCCAGATGTCAGTACATAAGAAGTATGGTAGAATTTAAATACTGAATCTGGAATAATGTTATTCAGTTGGCTGGTGAAAAAATAGTTCTTGGTATTTTTATTTTTTGGTTATTTTCTTTTTTCTCAAAACATGACATACATGACGTATACATGATATGCATGTATATACATATATATGTACATTAAATTAATACTTTTTTTCACAAGGTTGGATGAAATTCATCAAAAGTTATGATAAAGATGTTTTCTGTTTCAAATAGATGCTTCCTATCCATTAAAGCATCTTGCAAAACACAAGTTTCCACAAAAATATTAAGCAGCACAACTGTTTTGAACATACTTTCTTGAGCACTAAATCAAAATCAAAGTTAGAATGATTTCTGTAGGATCATGTGACAATGACATTTCAGCAGCCATTAGTCCAGTCTTAAGTTTTGCCATCTTCAGCTTTGACCCCCACCATGAAAATATCAAAATGAATTTTAATTCAGAAATGAAAAATATAGTGATTGAGGAAGAGGTGTATTCACATAATTGCATGTTTATTGTGTTAGTAGATCCAGGAGTGGGGGAAATCAATCAGGTCAGTCTAACAATTGTTGCTGTTTTGGGCTGCTTAGCCTCCTCAGACGAACAAAGCAATGTTTACACTTTATTTAACCTACGTATGGCTTGAAAACATTTACAAATTTTATTTATCTTGTCTTCTGTATTGTTTATATCTGTGTCTTCAACAAATGGGGCTTAATAGTGTGAGAATTATATATCCAAAGGTTAAATTAGCGGCTGCACCGCTGACCTCCTTTTCTGCTAACACACACCTGTCAGACAGACGCCCGGAGAAAGAGAGGCTTTTGTCAGGAAATATTCAGCTCTATTACCACCACCTGTGAATGAGCTCCTGAGACCTGGGAAAAAAGCAAGCTTCTGAAACAAATCAGTGTGTGCGTGTGTGTGAGCGCCCGTGTGTGTGTGCAGACCTGTCATTCGCTCTCTTGGCTGAAAGTCAGAGTGGGAGCCGTGGCGTCGCCGGGTGAAAGCGTGGGGGAGACATCAGCATTCGGGCGATGTCACCAAGCCCCTGTGCACCGGGAGCAGCCAGACGCTCCGACAGGCGTACCTGCTTCCCCTCCGAGACACAAGCGCACACACACACTCTCCAAGTGTCCTTGAGAGTCACTGACAACCTCTCCATAAGCATAAAGAAGCCAAACTCTGTCATTGCCAGGATCAGTCCCTTGGTGGAATTGTGTGAGCGTTTGAAGGGCTTTTTTTTGCCCAGTTTTGGACAGTCAAAAAAAGTGCTATTAAACCTGACTGAAAGTGTCTAATTGACTTTTGGAGGAGTCCCAGAGCTTTGAGGTCTCAGCGTTGGAAATCTGACGTGGGTAGTCCCACTTGAACAGGGCGAGTCACGTTCACATGACAGTCACTGGCACTTCTGGACGGATCTCTTAGCGGTGTCTTCCTCTCACTCCCTAGGGTTAAAGAGTTGAGATTACTGTGGACAGACACATGGCTGGTCTCAATGTGTCACTTCCTCAAGCAGCTGCTCGTACTTTTTCTTCACTCTCATGCAAACACAAGGTCAATGGTGAATTTTGGATAGACAGGAATTAACTTGTGGATTGACAGCCACTCAGTTTCTCATATTTAATCCATTGTTTAAAGTTTTTTAGGATGTTTATTTGCACATTTATTTAGCTTTTGTGTAACTGCTTCTCTCTCTCTTTCTCTCTTGTCTTTTAATGCTGTAAATCAGTTTTGGGAAGCTGCTTTGAACCTGTACCTTTCCACACTACCAACTACTCGAAATTTGAAGTAGTTAATCTGCTGTCTCTAATCTTTTTAAAATGTAGTGAGCTGCACTACAAGCTGATAAAATACACTACTTGTGATGCTGCAAGCATTATTTTATTTTATTTATTTTATTTTATTTATTTATTTCATTGGTTTTATTTCATTATTTTATTTTATTTTATTTTATTTTATTTTTTCCTTGACTTTATTTTTATTAAAACTGTTTCTATTAAACGTACATGTCTTATTTCAAACCTGACGTAGTGAGGGCAGTATTATTATTTTAGTCAAACACCTTTATTACCTAAGATTCAGCATGTGTGACTTTTAGTATGTAGGACATAAAATCAGTATATTACAAAAATAGTATTTTGCATCTTTTTTTTAATACAAGAGTTTGTGCAGCCATTTGTGTTGAATCTACTAGGCTTCCGGTGTCATTCGCTTCTAGTGGTTTTACCTGTACGAAAGTGGTCTATTATGATGCTTTTTATTTTATTTCTTTATTTTTTTTAAATACTTTTTATTTTAGATAGGATAGTGTAGTTGGACAGGAAGCGAAGTGGGAGAGAGATAGAGGGGGGTGGGATCGGGAAAGGTCCACGAGCCGGGACTCGAACTTGGGATGCCCGTAGCGCAACTGCTCCATATGTCGGCGCGCTACCCACGAGGCTATTGGCGCCAACATTTTATTTTATTTTATTTTATTTTATTTTATTTTATTTTATTTTATTTTATTTTATTTTATTTATAATTATTTATTTTTTATTTTATTAAAGGGCTGTACCTACGCACCCACGTAGTGCAAAGACATCGTTCAGATCAGTATTTTGTTGACGCGCTTAAACCAAGCTAAAATTAAAAATGGATTCCTTAAAACTGAGTAGTCATCCAGATTGTCCAATGACTATTCAGTTTTAAAAATATGTAGCTTTTGAACATCACTAATAGAAAAAGTGCATATAATACAACCTCACCCAACACCTAAATACACACATATTAGATTTCACAATATTAAATTATTTTTAATGAAAAAACTTCTCTTTGACAGACATCTTTTCCTTTGCAGTATAGCTCAGGAACTAGATTTAGACTAACATGAGGCCAAGTGTCAGTGCACATACACTTAAGAGACTCTGCGGCTGATAAGCGGACCCCCAGGGGAGTAAAAGTGCTCCGTTCAAGTGTGTGTGTGTGTGTGTCTGTGTAGACACATTTCCACCAGTACGAGGCCCAAAGCCACCTCCTGTCAACTGCACACACACACACAAGTTCTCACTCCACCCAGGGAATATGTGTGCGCGTGTGTGTGTTCATGTATGTGTGTGTGTGCGTGCGTGTGTGTGTGTGTGTGTGTGTGTGTGTGTGTGTGTGTCAGCAACAGCACCCTGGGCCTGGATTTCTGCAGGATCAACAGGGCTAATTATAGTGATGCACTGACACCTTTCTAGTGCCTTTTCAATCACCTCCCACTGCCAGGTGCCTCACTGCCTCAAGCTCCCCCTTCGCCTGTTTGTGTGTGTGTGTGTGTGAGAGAGAAAGAGAGAGCTTATGAGTGTTTGCTCAAAAGTTTGTGTGTGTATGAACAGGAGTTAGTGGTGACGGTGGTCGTGGGTGTGTGTTTTTATGTGTGACTGGCAAAGAGTTGGTGAGAAGTTTGCAAAGGTGTATGCTGGAGAACTTATGAGATATGTCTGAAAATGCTTGAAATATGTTAGTTGCTGTATTTAGAGAGCTGTAGCCTATTTTTTGGGGGCTGTGCTTTTATATATGTGCTTATTAGTGTGCGTGTTGTCCATTGGTAGACAATGATAAACAAACCATTTTGTAGGTCTCAAAATAAAGGTGAGTGGCACTGTTTGTTCTTGTATGAAATGTGGACAGTTGACATATTCACTTTATTTTTCCCGTAAGAGTGGCCGCGGCCATTTGTAAATATTATGGGTCTGGCTTCCGGTGTTATTCGCTTCCAGCTGTTTTTAGCTGTACAAAACAGCTCATTTTGCTGCTTGATATTGCAAACTGGTGTTCCATTTTTTACCATTACTTACCATTATTATTTTAATGTATTTATTTTAATTATGACCACGATGGTTTTGTAGTGCAAACAGTGAGGTCTTGCACATTCACAGAATACTGCTAAATAAGGTGAATTAAACCTTGTTACTCTAAGAAAATTAAGCTTCACTAGTTATGGTTTACTATTTAAAAACAAGCTTATTTGCATACATTTCCTAAGGCAGCAATGTTTTCTTATTTTTAAGTCAGCATCATATTGTAAAGGTATTAATATCCATTTTTTTCAACACCTTATTTCTATTAAACGTACACATCTCACTTCAAACCTGACTGTGCGGGCAGTATTGTTATTTTAGTCAAACACGTTTGTTAACTAAGATTCAGATATGTATGTGACTTTATTCTGTTGGACATAAAATCAGTATTTTGAAAAATGTCATGCATGTTAAACCAGGCTCAGACTACAGGTGTTTTAGGGCCAGATTTACTAACAGCTTGCGCCAACGCAAACCAAATTTTGCCGTTAAAATAGTACTGTCAGGATTTACTATAGATGCGCAGTGGTGAATTAGCACTAAAAAAGCGTGGACACAATTATTTTTCCGCCTGACCTTATTGAATATGCATTTGTAGAAGTTTCCTTTTCAGGCGCAACATTTATGAGAGTATTCAAATGATTCATGCAAAGCATTTCGTCAAATTATTGGCATTTGCACTATTATTTAACGCCCAAAAAAGCATGTCTTAAACTATTTTGCGCTTGAAATGGCTGCAATTATTGTTGCTAGGAGGAGGCACCACAGAAAACAGAGAGTGCGTGGTAGAAGGGAGAGGATTTTTTCCACACGTATGAATTTATTTGGAATGCCAGAAGAACACATTGTCTGAACATATCATTTGCCAAGCCATGTTATTTTTAATTTGCTCCATGAAAATAAAAGATGACTTGGAACCCTCAACTAGGAGTCTCACAATACCAGGTCTATCAAAACTTCTTGCAACCCTTCATTTTTTTGGCCTCCGGGTTCTTTTTTTAACGTACAGTGGCTTTTATAAAAAAGTTTTACAGTGGCTTTTATAAAAAAGTTTTTTTATTTAATTTGTGCGTTGTTAGTAAATCACCCGCCGGTAGTGCCTTACGTGATCGTCACTGACGTTTCAGCAACTGCCTCATCCTGTGTGAAAGGGCCTTAATTTTTGCATAATGTTAGCTAGCGTATTAGCAGCTTTCTACATTAAAACTGAGGCGATTTATTCAGTCACGTTATTGTCTCCTTATTTAGTCACGTTATTGTTTCCTCCATCTTCACTATCCAGTGGTCCCATACAGCAGCTCGTTTTGCGGTCGCATGTTGGCTATTTGTTTAAGTTTGATGTCATGCATCACCTCCTCCATGAATTCCGGGTTCAAACACTCTATCAGATGACGCGAGGAAACAACAAACAGTGCTAATTATACAGTCACAATGTGATATAATACTACCAAAAAAATTATAATCCTTCCCGTTTAATTCCATACCGAAATCCCAGATAGCCAGACAATGAAAATATAAATATAAATAAATAAAAATAAATATTATTTGTGTTTGGGAAGCTGTGAGCACGGAGACTGTAGTGTACACCGTAAATTTGAAAACGTTTGAAAGCTTAAAAGTTTAATATGTTTAAAAAACAGTGCTCATAAATGGCTGCTGAGATAGTATTCTGTGAAAGTGAAATATGTTGGGGCTTGGACCCGGAAACAGCATTCGTTGGACGCATTACGTCACCACTTAACAAGCGGATTGTGAAAGTTCTCAGATAATCACAGCCGTGAATATCTTGATTTAAACTCCTAAATATATCAAACATGTTTGATATGATCTGGGAGGCCCCGATTTGTGTGTGAGCAGACACACAACGCCTCACATTTCCAGACAAGATTTTTTTCTCAGATTCTCGAGATCTCAGGGTTAAATCAACCTAAAACTCCTAAAGCAGCCTGTTGTTTTTTCTTGCAAACTGGTCCTTGTTATCCTATTATTTTAATTTATCATTATAATCGTAAACACTAGTTTGTAGCAGGAATAGTTGTACTTCCGTTTTGCAAAATAAGGTGGATGTGATTGACAGAATTGTCATTTTTGGGTGAACTATCGCTTTAAGTAGGGCGGAGTCTCTACCACTAACACTGATGTTTTCTTTCACTCAACTCATGTGGCGTTTGCCTCATCTGGTGCCACCCCTGGGTCATCAGGTCTGCTTCGCGTAGGGACGCGCAACGCGCGCGCATAAACATGTCATCGCTCTTTTCTTTGTGTTGACATACCCTGTGTTTCCTATAAGCTCACGTAGCTCTATCTTATCCTCCACTGTTATTTAAACCTGACAACAGCACCAGAGTCTGTAGTCGTCCATGTCATCATCATAGTGCTATGTGTCATTACCCATGCATATGCTGACAGTGTATCCCTTATCCCTCTCAGGACTCTGGTGAGCTCTGCTGACTTGTTTGCGCTTATGTCAAGTTTTTTGGTTACGAGGCGCACCGTACGCTGTCATGTGCTGTCACCCTCTTCCTCCCGAGGTAGTCAGTCATCGGAACGGCAACCCCTCAATCCCACGTTTGGAAATCAACACAGGCATGTCATCAGCTGAGCCAGTGAAGGGGAGAAGAGCTTCCTGAGGCTGAGAAGATGCTATCGCGCTGTTTTGCTGTCGCGGGAAAGCTGCACCGGTGGTCCTTGAAGTGCAACAACCCTGTCTCTCTCAAAAGCACGGGAAGAAGGAGAGATGTAACTTCCAAACCCCCCTATGCCACCACGACTGGAGTCTGTTATCAGTATGCATGTGTGTAGCTGTGTGTGTGTGCTTGTGTTGTGTTGGGTGGCAGGGGGCTGAGAGAACCAGCGCCGACTATGCCTCTTTATCGAGGGTCATTGTAGTGGAGGACGAGTGGCCGTGATAGCGTCTGGCCTTGCTTTTGATGTTATTGAGCTGCTCCAGCAAAGAACTGGTGATAACTTACAAGTCTGATAAACATTCAGTGTCCCTGTAAGCCTCCTGTGTGCGAGGAGGGCCCAAGAAGTGATCCTGCACTTTGTTTGTCCTTCACTGGCAGTTATTCAAGTTTGAAACCCCTCGTCCAGTCTCCCTTTTAACCGACTTGTGTTTACACTGAAGCTGAGTAGTCACAAAGTCATGTTCTACAACGTGTACAGACAAATTGCCCTCGCGGCTTTTTCTGCTCGCTGACCTTGCTTTCCCTTCGCACCCTTGGAGCCCAAATACCGTTTTGTTCTTTTAGGGCTGTTTTGTGTTTGTTTTTTCAGCTTTACCGGCTTCCAGAGTCAAGAGGATGGTTTTCAGTGCCCCAACCCTTATTTTTAGTTTTCTTTTCTCCCCGTATTGCATGAATTTACATCGCCTTTTTAAGTGATTGTGTTTACTGCTGCTGTGCATGACCTTGCGGTTTTCTCACAGGGCTTTGCAACACTTCTCAGTACAATGAATTACAACTGCCCTCATCTCACTAGACATAGTATCTTGCATTTTTATTCAGCTTTTGAATGCTCTATTTAGCCATACAACTTGCTTTGTGCTCTATATAAACATGGAGGACAAGATCGTGAAATGCATTTGCCAAGGCTACATATCACTAAACCTGTGTGAACTGTTTTTCTGGGTCAGTGACTCAATGGAAGCGCTCAGTGGATTACCATTTGCATCATGCTCTGCTCTTATCCACATTGTGTCTTTTATGAGCAGAGGTACATTATTCTTACATGCTGTGGACTGAGTTAAAACAACTGGCTACTGCTAAAAGTAAGCTAAGTTAAAAAGGAAGGCTGTGTTGCCAGGCCACATATGTTTCCCAACAGAAGTTCACTCACTTGGTTGTAACAATTAAGCTTACTGACAGATTGATGTACCCCGATGCGCTAGGCTAGAAGTGGCCGCCCATGTTTCCGTGCCATGTACTTAGCTTTAGTGAGACAGAACAAGAGAAAGATCGCTCTCAGAGTCTGGCCAATATGAGTCAACTGCAGTGCCTGTGACCCAGTTCCAACCTCTTTCACTCTTTTTCCCTCCCTCTCTTTCTCTCTCTCTCTCTCTCTCTGTCTTTCTCTCTTTTCCCCCGCTTCCATCCTCTGTGCTGGCACATCTCGCTCTTTGAAGTCCACAGGCTGATCTCCCTCTACAGGAGAGAGAATGCGAAAAAAAAGAGGATGCGACGGTTGTTAAATCTGGGCAAAAATGAAAGAATTAAAAAAATGAACAACACAAATAAAAAAGCAGAGCGCAACTATAATTTCAGATGCTGAGGTACGGTGCCCCATGGTGTCATGAAGAGGCAGTGTGCCGCAGGTAGCTCCATTCCCCTGGCACCGCTGGTTTATTTATCCTCTTTTCTGTTTTTTGCCAGCTGAGCAATGTCACGGGATCTGACCTAGAAAGGTCCAATCGCTCTCAGTCAAGCCCTCAACCTCCTCCTGTGAGTGCGACGGTGCCAGAGACTCAGTCATCTCTAACAGAAAGGGGAGCAGTGCATTGCTTGTGTCTCCAAGGGTGACCCACTTGCGGGACATGCAGAGGAACGTGGTGGACTGTGGGCAACGTTAACATGCTAAGAGTTCATCTTTTGGGGTTGAAAGGTTTTCTCCAGAGATCAGTTTTTGGGGGAAACTTAGTGTCTTTGAGTCTACATGTTTTATATAATGGATGATGTATATTAGTGGTGTCATGGATAAATCGGGACCGTCGGGATTTTGCATAACACTCTTTGACACGTTCCTGAGATGTTCTCTTGCGAAAGACTAGGAGGTTGTACCAAAATTGCTTGGTTAACATCTGAAGTCCAGTTGAAGTTTCTCAAGGACTGGTTTTAATGCTGCCAACCAGTTTTTACCTCAGCCTCAGTTTGCGCCTATTTTCTTCTTGTTGTTCTGCTAGTGGTCATGACTCTTGCCAGATTGATTTCCAAACATCCATTTGTGGACACCTTTGGGTTACCACAATATCAGTCTTTTCTGCAGTGCAGAAACTTAGCCAGAGGCTACCGTGGGAACAATTGTGTATGAACACAAAAACAATCGGCAAGCAAGGCTCCTCTGAGCTGAAGACACAACAGGGCCGGGGAAAGATGGCTCTGCGCTCTTCCACCCTCGGCTGCAAATAGTTCATTGTAATTCCCAAGATAGCGGCAAGCAGTATGAAGCCCCTGCAGTGCTGCTCTGCATGGCTTTGTGGTTCTGGAAGATGGGAAAATAAGCACCGTTCTCCCTAAACACTGAAACATGCATTCATCCCCCATATAATCAACAGTAACGCCCTGAGCTTTGGTGGGTTTTCTTTAAGGTTTGTCTTTGTCTGCCTTGCCAGCTTTTATACTTCTTGGTTTCTGCTGTAATGGGCAACTTGTTTTGCATTATAATTTGTGAACCTTCGTCGAACTGCACCGTCACTTTCCTCTAAAACACGCACCTTTATCTCTGCTTTGGAGCGAGTTGAAGACAGGTTAAAGAGTCTTGTGTTCAGAGGGAATGCTTAACGTTTCGCTGTTGTTAAAGAAGGATACCAAGTCTCTTTAGGCTTCTGTTTTCAGCTAGAGTTTGGCAGCTTCTTTTCTTTTACATTTTTTAAGTTGGCCTCAGGCCTAGAGGAGCTCATCAGCGGTGCTCAGCTAGATTGCACACACATACCTGCAATGTTATTTCAAATGGCTTAATTAGTTTCTGGCTGCATAGGCTGAAAGATTTACATAGCGCAGCACTTTATTCACTGCGGAAAATGATTGAGACCATGTGACTTGAGCACTCGGTTTGTGTGATTTGGCTTTCTGGGTCATGCTCCAGTACTGTCTATTACCTTTTGGAATAGAATTCTACTTTATCACCTTCACTTGTTGGATGATGTTTTTCCCCCTCTTTTCTCTCCCAGGAATTCACTCTCTGATCTTGTACTTTTCCAGCTCTTATGTCTGATGATTTTTAATTGAAATGCCTCTTTACTTTAAATAATTTGCTGAAATCTGAACATGACTTTAGTCTTAAGACAAACTTTTCTATGAATGAAATGAAGAAGAATGACCAGGGAATTAGAATTTTAAGCGACAAAATGAATTTATTGAAGGTAAATTCAAAGAATTCCTTGACTAGAAGATAAATCTGTTTCGAATGCCTATTAAAAAAAAAATAATTCAAACAAGGCAGTCAAGCCGACAGATTTTGTCTTCCCAAGGCTGCAATTTTCTTGTTAAATGAATAAATTGAATCAATTTGTTTTAATTAATTTTATGTACACCCCCTTAAATCCTAGTTTAAATTTTAATTCTAGTTCTTATTGTTTTAAATTCAGAAATTTAATTGGAATTTCGAAGGTATCCTGTATTTAATTATAAATGGTGCAGAACTCTCTGTATTTTCGTGGAAGCCTCCTATTTAAGGGGTACGCTGTGACAGAGAAAATGCCGGAAGATGTTAGCGCAGTCCTACTGTGCTGTTGATCTCAAAGTCGTGTCTTCTGTTCTTTCACAAAGACAAGAGAACGAGACAGACAAGCATTTCAAAGCTTGTGGAGTCGTTTTGCCTGACTGCTTGTGTCAGGGTCCTTGGAGTCACAGACTTGAATTACAAATGCTCTCATTTTATGTCAAACGTGCCAGACTCGTGATATGATTGTCATCAATTAATCCTGTTGCATCTGTTGTTAGTCTTTCCCTTTTTTTTTTAAACAAGAAAAGTCCCATTTCCACTCCCCATGTGCATGGGTGTATAACTTTGTCAGGGGTTGGGGGGTAAGTGCTGTTCCATTTGGCCGTCCATTGCTCCAGGCTTAAGGTTAAAAAAATCTTGGATTTCACAAATGAAGTCTGCCATTGCAGCCAGTGGCATGATGGGCACTTACATTAACCAGCTTTAATTGGGAGAGTCGTTTACCTTACAGGCATGTGGATGGTACATTTGGAGCTGAGGAAATTAGAGTTGGTTGTGAAGGGCAAGCTAGATGTTCTAGAGAAGTGTGTGTTTGTGTGAGCGCTCGCACGCTTCAAGGTATGTATTGAGTGTGCGGAGATGGGGTGAGGGTCATAGCAGACCGGGGAATGATCTGACAGGGATCATAGTCTGTCCTTGGGAGATGATTAACTTCAGCCCTTTTCCGAAGTTACTCCCCTTGGGACGGCACAGCAGGAATATGATATTTTGTAACCTACAGTAACTATTCCTTTCCTTATTTCTCACTTCAAAAACCTCGCTTTGCCAAGATTGGCCTTTCGTTGAAATCGTTCGCAGTTCAAACAATTAAAGTCAGCGTTCTGTTATTTTAAGCTAGAACTTTGTGGTAACTTTTTTTCGTTTCCCTGCCACGATTCACTCAAGTTTTTGACCTGCTGGTAATCAGCGTCTCGGTTTGGCAACCATCCCACTCGCCGGGGTCTTCAGTTCGACAGCAAAACTTGACACCTTCTGGCCATTAAGAGTGCATGGCACCTTCCATCAGGTCTTCTCTGACTTGATCATCCGGCTTCTTCTGTTTCCTCACTCGCCCTCACTTTTGACACTTGCAGATATGGGCGCCCTGGTCTGCCTATCAGTCACAAAGTTCCTCCAAGAACAGTAGGGGAGCTCACTGAGGCTGTCTCTGCTAAAGGTATTTGGTGTCCATCAATGTAGGAGATCCCTGGGATAACCTGACATGGAGAGATGTGGGGCTCGCTCTCCAGTGCCTCCCTCTGTGCAATTCCTTCAGTGTGTTCTGTCGATTTGCTCTACTGTACTGACAAGCGGGCCAATCTCTGCTAGTCCTCGGCTTCCTGCCTGCCATCACGCTGTGTTTGTTTTAGCTACCGTTCTATTGCTGCTCGCTTTCCCTTTTCCCCCTTACTCTGCGGCACTCTCAAATTCATTACAACATTCCCTTCCTTTGTCTCTGTATTTTTGTGTGTCTTGTCAAATAAGTGTATTCGCACAATCCAGGTGGCCCCACAGTCAATTGGAAAACCTCTCACAGCACGAAATTGTGTTGAGTTTTTCTAAGCTGTGTTATTGCGGTTTGCTGGAAGCCCATCTGACAGGAGCTTGGCAAACTAGCCTGAATTCAATGTACGAGCCTATATATTTCTCTCTCTCTCTTTTTTTAACTCCTCAGAGAGACATTTTTTCTACCAGCCATGCAGCCACAGCTGGTTTTGTTGTTTTAGCCAAACTGAAAATGGCAAGAGTATGACTGAGAGGAATCAAGGAATTTGTTTACTCAAGTTAACTCATTGCAGTCCCCCACCACAGCCTGAAGATGGACTGTCGTAGCCCGCTTGTTTTATTGAATATGTCACAAAACAGAAAAGGCCATTTCAGATAGTAAATTAACATTGACGTCCCCGGTCATTTTTAATTTGATTGCATTTACATTCGGTATATATGTACAATTCCTATATTTCTTAGAATAAAATCATTTCAAAATCATCCTACATCACTGCAGAAGTACCGACCCAGTCTTCGCAAAGTGAACATGCAAAGAAGATCAAACACCCTTAACAAAAAAGGTAGAAATGATTTTGAAGTTGAGGGAGAACATGAGATGGGAATTTTTCAACATACCCTAACTGTCATGAACCGGAAAAAAAAAACAGTTCAGACAGAGCAAGACAAGATGAGCGTTTGACATTAAAAAGTATATAAATTGTATTATTTTTATGAAAATAACTAATCGTTTCGCTAGATAAGACCCTTCTTTCTCGGCTGGGATCGTTTACAACCGCATTCGGGATCGTTTGAAGCCGCATTTAAACTGCATTTTGGAAGTTCAAAATCGGGGCACCATATCAGTCCATT
>JAHKKF010536288.1:0-24585 GCA_019740295.1 Labeo calbasu
TTATAGGTTATTAATAATATGAATGCTAATATTGATTTTCATCCATAAAATAATGGTTCCATGAATAGTACTTTAGCTTGTTCTACTTTCAGTTAGTAATAGTTTCGGAGTCCCCCACAGGGTTGCCAAGTCTGTGTATCAAAACCAGCCAAACGCCCATTAAAACAACCCAAAACAACCCCTATACCCTATTTAAATATCAAAACTAAGCATGCCACTCCCATACCTAAAATTCCCTATTTAACAGTCACTTATTTGTTTGTCACACACAATTTCAACTTGAAATCACTAATTGTAATAATAAACAGTTTTCATTAAGGAGATCAAAGGCCCCTCTATCACAAAACCATCAGTTTTATCAATGGTAGAATGTAAAATATTTTAAAATACGCATTTCAGTCGAGTACAATCTATGCCCCTTTAAACCGCGGGGAAAATCCCCTGTAACCCCTGTATTCCCCGGGATAACCATGAACTTGGCAACCATGGTCTCATCAGACATGTCCATACATGCGCAGACGCGTTGGCCAACTACTACTTCCGGTACAGTCACCAACCCCACAGGAAAAAGAGCAGAAGATTGGACAGACGCGCCTCTATAAGCATATGCGAAGAACAATTCAACCACATATTCCTATATAAAGAAGATTTCATATAGATTTTCACAGAAACTTTTGTTAACCCGTAATGTGTTTGACACGGTGATGTCCTGCTTCCACCGGGATTGGGTGTTTTTTACGATACATTTGATCTGATGCAACATGGCAACATCACATGTGAATCGATGTCTTTTGAGGACAATTACGAGATGTCTCCGGGACAGCAGTCGACAACCAAATGTGATGACAGTAAGACCTTTAGGACACTTTTCTAACTCTTCTTCAGGTAAACAGGAACATGAATCACGAACTGAAGTTTCACACCAGAATTCAAGGGGCAACAGTCGCGCCGGTCGCCTGGCGGTCGCGTTTGGACTTGGACTCGGAGGAGCAGCAGCCTTATATTCATTAAGAGACGAGGACAATAAAGATGCCCTACAGAGGACAGTCGCGGTCAGGAATTTGCTAATTGACAGCTTACTACCGACTGTCCAGTGTGCCTCTCCATTTAAACCTGACAGCCCGCGGTACAAGTATAATTTCATCGCGGATGTGGTTGAGAAGTCCACACCTGCTGTAGTCTACATCGAGATCGTTGGGCGGTGAGTCTGTCATACAACCAAAATACAACCAAACTGTGTACTTGTTGTGCTGAAAACATCTTAAACTAGCTTAAGATGGTTTCAGCTGGTTTAAATTGTCAAGCTGCTGACAAATGACCCAAACCCTTCTTAAACTAGCCACCCTGAGTAGACTTCGAGGCCAGTAAACCAGTTTAGGCTTGTTTAGTTTGTTTTTCTCAACAGGGACTTTTTGAGTAGGTGAACATGTGTAGATTCATTCTTTGTGAGCTTGTTGTGTCTGACATACAGGTATTTAGTTTCAGTTGTGCTGTATTGTGACAAATATTATACACTGTTTTTGTTTCAGACACCCTTTTTCTGGCCGTGAAGTGCCCATCTCGAATGGCTCTGGCTTCATCATAAGTAGTGATGGCCTGATAGTGACCAATGCCCATGTGGTCGCCAACAAGCGTGGCGTCCGTGTTAAACTGACCAATGGAGAGACTTACAATGCCACCGTCCAGGATGTAGACCAGGCTGCAGATATCGCAACCATCAAAATCAATGCTAAGGTAACAATAGTCTTTTTATATAGTACTGTTCAAAAGTTTGGGGTAATATATATTTAAAATTTGAAATACAAAAATACTTTTATTCATTAGGATGCATTAAAGGGGTCAAGACATGTTTTTTTCCATTATTTCCCATACGTTCCTTAAGGTTTACTTATATTTTACTTATTATTATTATTTTCAACCCTCATTCTGACCCTCTGTCCAAAAACGACCTGTTTTTGAGGGCTGTGTCCTTTAAGACTTCTCAGCAATTGGCCACTGTTATGATTGGCTGACATCACTGCATAGGAAACATTATCAATCCCCCGCCCCCTCGCTATTGCATGTGAGTGTTTTGACAACATGATCAAAATAAAAAGGTAATTTCCAGACAAAGCATTATGAAATAATTTACTTACAGTTTCCGATGCAGCTGCGGTCAGATTCAGTACCGCTTCATCTTTCAGCAAATGTTTCTTTGTGAACTCTCCATGACACTGTGCCTCGTTTACAAACAAAATGCTCCAATCAATCCTCTGATACGATCCGGGATGCCATTAAAAATAAACTATCTGCTTGTTCTATGCACTGGGATCCTTCTGATTTCTATAGAAAGATGCGAACGAGCTTTTTAAACCAAACACCTCTAAACAAACGTTCTTTCTCTTCATTTGTCCTATTGACGTCAGACTCAAGCGCGTGGACTGTGTTGGAAAGCAAGTGCACATCTGTATACTGTATCCACTGTAGACAAGATAGCGGCAGTGATTGTAATTTCTATTTGCTTAGGATGCGATGTGACACTAGCATTCAGTGTGTCAGCCGTTAAGCGACTGAACGACAGTGGGTGGGGCCTATGATGAGAAGAGGACTATTCGTCGACAGTTTGGGGGTAACGCATTACAAGTAACGCAAATTACGTAATCAGATTACTTTTTTCAAGTAACTAGTAAAGTAACGCATTACTTCTTAATTTACAAGAGTTACTTTTTCCAAATAAGTTTTTTTCCCATTTATTGAACGATAGCTCTCCTTTCCCCATAATAAGTGAAATAGGGAGTAAAATGTTAAATTAGTTCTACAATAAATGTGAGCATGCACAAAAAAACAGATTAAGTATTCATCAAAATGACAAAAACAGTAAAATGCAACTCACAATATGACACAACCTACAATAATTAAATAATAAATAGTCAAATAATACAAATGCCCTTTAAGTATTTAATCCCATTTTACTGACCAACGTCTTTGCTGCTGACCTTCGATGATCCAATTCAATCATACTAATAAGCAAAAATTACTCAAGATAAACTACTCTGCATTCTACGGTACAGATGTGAATTTACTTTTCCTCCAGCCTGAGGCCTTTAGTGTGAAAGGGCTTTTACATTTGCCAAAAATAGAACTTTTTAAAAGCAAGCAAGCCCTGCCCGATTTAAAAAGTAACGGGTAAGTAATGTAACGCATTACTTTCCATAAAAAGTAGCTAAGTAATGTAATTAGTTACTTTTTTAGGGAGTAATGCTATACTTCCCAACACTGTTCGTCAGTGCCTTGCTCTGGAGGCAGTGTTTATGCAAATGTTTGTGCCTGGGTGATGTCATCTTGCACCTCTTATATGCCAAAAGATCAAGGCAAATTTGATTTGTCATGTCATGACCCCTTTAAAATTTGATCAAAAAGGACAGTAAAGACTACTCTATTTCAAATAAATGCTGTTCTTTAGTACTTTCTATTCGTCAAAGAATACTGAAAAAACAAGTATCATGGTTTACACACAAATTCTAAGCAGCAAAAACGTTGTTTTTTTTATTTTAAATTTAATAATGTTGTTAATAATAATAATAATAATAATAATAATAATAATAAAATGTTTTTTGAGAATATGAGACCCTGGACCACAAAATCAGTCATAAGGGTCAATTTTTTTTGATAAATAAATGATAAATTTGATGAATAAATAAGCTTTTAATTGATGTATGGTTTGTTAAGATATGACAATATTTGTCTGTGATACAACTATTTGAAAATCTGGAATCTGAGGGTGCAAAAAATCAAAATAGTGAGAAAATCACCTTTAAAGTTGTCCAAATAAAGTTCTTAGCAATGCATATTACTAATCAGAAATGAAGTTTTTATATATTCATGCTAGGAAATTTACAACATATCTTCATGGAACGTGATCTTTACTTAATATTCTAATGATTTTTGGCATAAAAGAAAAATCGATAATTTTGGCCCATACAGTGTATTTTTGGCTATTGCTACAAACATACCTGTGCTACTTAAGACTGGTTTTGTGGTCCAGGGTCACATATTAGAATTTCTGGAGGAACATGTGATGCTGAAGACTAGAGTAATTAAGCAGAATTTTCAGCTTTGTGTCACAAAAATAAATGACATTTTAAAATACAGTAATAATATTTCACAATATTCCTATTTTTACTGTATTGGTGCACATAAGAGGCATCTCTTACAGTCTTGAGAGTGTGTGTGTATGTAGAAATATATAAAAAATGTGTGTGAGTGCATGTCACATTCTGTTCTCTTCTCTTTTTGTCTTGTCCCAGCATCCCCTCCCAACGCTGCGTCTCGGCCAGTCGTCTGATGTGCGTCAGGGTGAGTTTGTGGTTGCCATGGGGAGTCCTTTTTCTCTTAAAAACACAATCACATCTGGAATCGTCAGCTCCGCCCAGAGAGGAAGTAAAGAACTGGGCCTGTCCAACTCTAATATTGACTACATCCAGACCGATGCTGCCATAGATGTAAGAGCACAGGAAATGACATTGGAGAATTTGGGTTGTAATTGCATATAATGGTGTCATTGCAGCTACAGTAGATTGTTGCTTCATTTCATTTATCAGATGTTTCATATCTTGCATCACATTTTTATTTTACAGTTTGGAAATTCAGGAGGTCCCCTTATAAACCTGGTGAGTCACTACTGATAATTACACAACAGACTGCTAGTACATTTTGGCTTTAGAAACAAGGAAGTTGAGGTGTTTAATTTCGCACGTCAGATTTCATTTACAGTTAATTTGACTAATAATAGAAGAACCTAATCAGTCGGATTGGTCATGTGATGTAATGCATGTGACATGAACTAACGTGATGTTTGTAACCTTCAGGATGGTGAGGTCATCGGTATTAATACCATGAAAGTGACTGCGGGGATTTCCTTCGCCATTCCCTCAGACAGAGTCCGCCTCTTCCTTGACCGTGCAGCAGACAAACAGAGTAAGAATGACCCTTGACCTCACAGCTTGTTAGTGACATCTTATGTATTGAGGTCACTGATTGATGTGTATTGATTATTTTCAGAATCCTGGTTTGGAGATTCAGGATCAAAACGGCGTTACATTGGAGTGATGATGCTGACTTTGACCCCCAGGTGCTAATCTGTGTTTTGATAACAAACCCTAAATGTGTGTATAGTGTGAGAACATCACTGAGGTTTTTTTTTGTTTTTTTTATTTAAATGGTATTTTTGCCCCCTCAGCATAATCGAAGAGCTGAAGATGCGTGACATATCCTTTCCTGATGTTTCTCATGGAGTTCTCATCCACCGTGTTATTATAGGATCTCCAGCCAATAGGTAAGCAGCACTGCTCTGACCCCACAGTGCTGTGGTCTGTTGATAGAAGCCTTCTATTGTTGATGTCATTTCCTGTTTTCTGTTTTACAGAGCTGGAATGAAACCAGGCGATGTTATTGTTGAGATAAACGGGGCAAAGGTGAACACGTCAGAGGAGATCTATAATGCTGTGAGAACGAGCGACAGCTTAAACGTGGTGGTCCGGCGGGGGGCCGACCTCCTCATGCTGCACATGACCCCTGAGTACACGGAGTGATGTCATGTGACGCTTAAGCAAATAAATAAGAGAGCAAGAAATGGTTCGCTGAGTGATAAATGAGAAGATTTGAGATAGAAAGTTATTTTAGTTGGAGATGTTTTAAGAAGGTAATAATGTAAAGCGCTTAACAGTATAGTAGCAAAGTTGGACAATGTAGTCGAAAATGTTTTAATTGTGCAGTTTGTGCACTTGTGGAAGTGTGTGAATTAGTGTGGATGATTCTGAGCATAACACTGGATAAATATCAGTGTGTCCTCTCAAACTACGCTGTATCAGTATTGTTTCTGAAGGAATACCACTAAATATTTGTGAGAAACACGGTTTGTCATGAGATGAGGAACATTTGCCTCCCATAATAAAAGAGGGTGCTTTTATTCCAACATTGCAGATTTTTTTTTGTATTCAATGTATTTTAATACATTTTTAAAACAGCTGTGATTTTACAATAAAACATTGGAATATTAACGTCTTTGAATGATTATGTATTCACAGTGCTTGTAGAAAGTAATCAGCTCCCATTGATTATGATATTGCAGAATCTGTTTCAAGAATCTTCAGTTTAGAATTATTTAGATTAGGACTGGGTGATATGGCCAAAAAATCATATCTTGGTATTTTCTTTTTTTGGCTGAATTGTGATATATGGTATCTCCAGTTTTTTTTTACATTTTTCTATGTGGGTTAAATATATATGTATATTACTTATATTATTATAACGAGAAGAATAAGAACGTGCAGCAAACAGTAAAACTGTTTGTACTACCAGTGTGCCCATAATTAAGATAATACATTAAAATAATATGGTAAGACACACCTGTTTGTAACATCAAGCAGCAAAACCAGCTGTTTTGTACAGCTAAAAATAGCTGGATGCTTCTGAGACTGAAAACCTGACCCATGAAACTTACAAATGGCCACGCCCGCTCTTACGACAAGAAAAAGGTGGATATTGCAAAAAAGGGGCTAAAATCACATTACATTTAGCATTGCAACATTACCATCTAAAAACAAAAACAGTTTTTTTCAAAGCATAAGTTGAATTCACTAAACTAAAAATGAAAAGAAATAAAAACAACAGATTAATTGCATAATATTTTGATTAACCCAAGTCACATTACACTTCCTTGTAAGTTTAAAATTCTACACATGGCACATTTATTGTCCAAGTAGAAACATTTTAGCAAAATATATTTTAGTCAGGATTATTGCGCGCCGTCTGTTTGGCGCGCATGCACGCTGCAGCGCTCGTTCATTGAAGTCTGAAGTTCAGCGGAGAATCGCATGGAGAAGGCTCATGCATTCCTGACAGCAAAATGGTAATATTTTTTCGACTTTATAACATTTAAAGATGGAGAATATACCTGTGAAATGTAAGTTATGCACTCAGGAAAACAACACATCTCAAACACATAAACAGCGCAAGTAACGTTAGCGTCTCAAATCTGCCAAGTGCATCTGACTGGGCAAGCCTATTTAAGCTATAGGCTACGTGTTAACTAAATCTTACGATTTATTTTAAAGCCCTTAGTATAAACACGTCTGATGTTTAGGACCAAATGGATTATGCACTTTACCCATTTACTGTTTCTAAAAATATATTGATATATCGTACAAACTCGATATACCGCCAGTCTAGAATCGTTACCCTGGAAATGGCGATTATCACTGTTATCAAGTAAAGCCTGGAATACACTACATAATTTTTGCTCGATTTTATGCCAATTTCAAGGATGCCAGGTTTTCACAACAAAACCCACACAATTGCTACTCAAAACTAGACCAGTAGCATTGCGAGGGTGGTCCCCTTTAAAAAACTGAGTTCCTGGGGGAAAGTACATTTTTTTTAACGGGGTTTCCCTAGTAAAATTCAAATTCCAAGGGGCTAAATATCATGTTATTGGGGTCACTCAACCCGCTGACATGAAAACAACAACAACAACAACAAAAATCTTCTGCCTTTTCACACGTAATCTTGGAGACGTCTGCATTTACATCTGCAAGACGTAGTTTGCTCATCTGCAATACGTCTATTGGTCGTTTCCTTTCAGATGTCAAATAGACGTCTATTAGATGTCTTTAAGATGTTTATGATTTAGAATGTATGTAAAACTGATATCTTACAGACGTCTGTCAGATGTTTGTACACAGCAGATGCTTCTAGATCAAGAGATCTTTACAAGACAGCTTACAGACGTACGTGTGCTATCTGGGTAGGTAACACATTAGCATAGTCCCCGGCTGCCTGCAAAATACGAACAGTCTGACACTTCTGCTAGTTAGTGTGTTTACATCATGTTTGAGAAGACGCTGTGTTCTGCGTTGTGAAAGCAAGTTTGTTTTGTTTTCACCACCGAAAGATGACGTGAAGAATCGGTGGTTAAAATTCATTTTCTCTACGATACCACAGTAATACAAATCAAACCTTTTGTTGTGTGCTCTTCATTTTACCGAGGACTGCTTCTCTAATTTTGGCGAGTTTAACACCGGATTCACTAAACACTTGTCAATGAAAGATAAATCCTTTATTTGGACCAACACATGTATCCGGACCACAACCTGTAAGTTTGATTAATACATTATGTGTGCTCAAATTATCAAGCTATTTGTGTTAATATGTGATGTAGTGCAGTTTTAGGTTTCCAAGTAAACCTTATTACATATTACTGTCTTAGTGGAATAGTTTTGCTAATTTGCTGTAAACCCACTATTTCCTAAGAATGTGTCGATTAATGTAGACTGTCGTTCTAAATACTTAGTTTAATAAAGAATGTAGAGATATTTTGGATTACAAACTGTATTGTTTCATCAGTTTGTCATGTTAGCACTCGGCTAACGTATCCACTATTATTCTTTTGTGAAGTGTTTCGTTTCCACAGGCATTGTATACAGAGACCAATCACAACAAACTTGGCCAGCTGACCAATCAGAGTAGAGAAGGCTTATGTAAGGGAGGGGTTTACGAACCTTCAGCTCAGAACGAATCATTTCAAAATCATTGCAAAATGATTCTAATATAAAATGTATATTCTGAGAAAATAACAATGTTTTTTGACCTTAGATGCATTTAAATCTTTTGTGGAGGACTCCAACACAATATTAGGAAGCTTTAAAATACTATATGACCTGCTCTTTAAAGTAGCCCATTTTCTTGGGACAACTACAGACTTGGCAAACCTGGACAATTTTCAGTCTGGAAAAGTTGATTTCATAGAAGATCACGTATTGTATGATGATCACGCCCGATTTTTTAGCTTCAGACTCTGATTCCACCCAGCTGGAGGATATCCAGGATCACTGACAAAAGCCAAAAGTTGGAGGCAAATTGCTAGTTGTTCACATGAGTGACGAATGCTATGTTTGAATATTCAAAAACTTTAGTTTGCTATGCGGTTGGGTAGGGTGTTCTGGCTGGTTGCTATGCGTTAACTGGAACAAACAATTAAATTGAGACAAAAATATATAAAAGGCACTGTGTAGCTTTTTTGTCTTTCCCAAATTTCCATCTGTATGAGTGTTAAGCAGAGGCCTTTGTAATATAACATGAGTCATGACTGATCATTATGACCATTTATTTGTTTAATGGCTCATGAAACTTGAAATGCTTGAAATGATTTGTATTACAACTTTAAATAACACTTTATTTTTCATCTTTAACAGAGTTTCACACATGTTAAGTTGTACTGTAGCTGAACAAATGAATGCATAACCAGTTCAGTAAAAAGACCAATCTAGGACAGCGTGTAAAAAACATCACTGAAGCCTTAACAAGTCGTATATGGAAGACCATTTGAAAGTAAAATAGGAGTTGAGTCAGAGCTTTAAAGCATAACATACATTCACACTTAGCAACAGCTTTTAAACACGAATGCTCTTCTGGAGTACAAAACATTCAAGTACTTTAAACTCACAGAGACAGCAGCACATGGGCTGCGTGATGCATCACCTTTAAGAAAATAAGCACCTGATTGCACTGTAAACACATACGGCAGGCTGTACCACTGCACGGCCTGAGGCAAATGTTCATTTACATCCAATCTTCACACTACTGAAGCCAGACTCAGTAGCTCAGAGTGTTTTTTTGGAGTTCTGCTTTCATAAAATTAAAATTATAGGTAATATCAATACAGTTATATTCTTGGTGTAAAACACCAATATTTTGTAGATTTTAGGATTTTTGTAATTGCAGTGTGAGAATTTAATCAGTTTATGGCTGGTTTAAATGAATAAATATTTTACTCTGGATTAACCTACATATTAGATTGTCTCAGTATGCAAATTAGATCAATCTGGTGAGAAGATTACGAGATCTGGTTGTTAAGTTGTCCAGGGTATTTCTCAAACTTCTTCTCAGCCTCCTCACTGAAAGCATCACCTGAAATATAGACAAGAAAAAATACGTCATTCAGTTTGCTATTGAATGAAAGCACTACCCTAACGTACTCTTACTATTTCTGCAGTATATAATATTTAAAATGAGCATAAAATGTTTTTTTTTTTTTGTATCCACAGAATTATTTACTACCTGGATGATTTTCTATATAATAGAGTACACACTTAAATGAACTGGAATCAATATCAGCCAATATAATCTTTTTCTTGAATCAGTATTTGATCAGACTGATAAGAAAGTTTGTATAAAAACAGGATTAACCGCAAAATAAGTTTTTACTGAGGGTTCAGCAAATGTTCTGCAAATGTTGCAGGTTTTGGGTGAACTACTTCTTTAAGGTTTTGTATTTGTGTCTCACCAATATGGCAGTTATGGACCCAGATCCTGTGGCCATCATATTTGCAGTTACATTTCATGGCATTGTTTGTGAAGTCACTCTCTGCAACCTCATAGTTAGGATTTATTACAACCTGGAAAAAAAGCAAAAACAAATCTTAATATATAGCTGCAAGCAGCGATTACTGGGGTTCACATACTTTATTATATTTAAGCACATGTGAAGAAAGACGATACACATTATTTAGCAAGCCTGCAACCACCCAAATCAATGATTTAAAAAAACATTTTTTGGCAAATCACGGTAATTATATGATTTTTTTAATGTTTATGACTGTTATAGCATCAGCTGTGGGCCGATCTTCCTAAAACTTTGCACGCTTGTTAAGAATCACGTTACATGTGCTCACCAGGTTTGTGAAGTTTTGAGTTTTCGTTTAGGCTTTATAGGCGTTTGGGTATATTTGGACAGGCCCCTTTTCTAAACAACCCCATTGTAGCTTCCCAAAGGGTAAATTTAAACATTTGACAATTATTGAGTCCAGAGAATTATACTATAGTATTTTTTTCCAGATTGAGCGAAAAGTGAAAGTTTGTTTGACAGCAGTGGTTCTAGAGGCAAATTTGTTCAGAATGAGGAGGTCTATCGTATGATAGATGATGAAAAAGCGCAATGTGCAATCATTTAAGCCCTTGAAAAATGCAGTATCACCCCCACTGGCAGATTTCTTTAAAATTTCTCACAGACCTTTAGGGCCCACTGAGTTTTGTTCCAATGGACCTCCTTTAACTTTGTCTAATAGGTAGTCAAAGTTCATTTTTTGAGATGCGCAAATGTCCATTTTTATGTATTTTGTCCCTTTTATAGCACCACCAAGTGGCCAAGCTCCACGACTTTTTTCATGTGACCTCAGATTCAGGTCTTACATACGCGTTGTGAATTTGGCGAAGATCTCATTCCGTTCATTAGTTATAGCCATTTTAGCAAAGGCAGCCCTGCCCCTTTCGATCCTTTTTGTGGAGATTGCTGATCCTTGGCCATTCTAACAATTTTAACAATTACAACAATTACTAAATACTCTCAAATCAACAGAATACATGTTTTTCCTGACAGGGACAATGATCTACACGCATTCTCTGACCTGAAGGATGTAATTCCCTGGTTTGACATCAGTAATATCGATCCACTGGCAATCAATGTCATGGCGATACAAATCCCAGCATCCCACTGTGATGCCCTGCTCACCAAAGTTAGCACACTCATATCTCTTGGAAACACCTAAAATAAACACAGATATAGACACAAGTGAAAATATGTCTAACTGAACATCTGACTGTAAATGTGTATTTGGATGAGTATGATTTACCCTCGTCACAATCTGAGTCCTCTAGGCAGAAGCTGGCTTTGTGTCCTTCTGCCACTTTAGTGCCATTGGCAGACATCAGGTCATAGTGTGTGAAGATGTCCATACTATGATAATGCCTGTGGAGTCACACACACATAATAAATCCCATCAGAACTGAGTGAAAACAAACCACATAGACCCTAGGGTGCCGCAAAACATTAGAGAGAAAAAAACAGATCATATGCTTTTCTAAAGACTGGTTAGAAATCATAAGATTGCTCGTATATACTCGATTTTTAAAATGTCTGACAATTTTGTCATTTAGGGTTATGAATGTCCATGCAAATTTTCAACATGTAGTGTAAACTATACATTATACTAGTTAGATTGATTATGTTGTGGGCAAAATTACTCCTAACTGGTTACCATGCAATTCACCAAAAATCAACACTGAAAAGCAATCATTTTGCTCTATTGAAGGCGGCTGTTTTTAACAGCGTGGTTACCCGTGACATGCGTGCCAGACCCATGAGTGGCGGCCTGCTTTGGGCCTGAAGTCAGCCCGTCCGATGTTGTGTATCTGTGAGGAGAAACGGAGCAGGCGGCGGTGACCGTAAGGCCAGTTAGCTTTAGCTGCGGTCTTGGACAGACAGTCCTCCTCTGCTGCACAGTACAGCATGTGTAACGGCCGGTCCTCTATATATGTCGTCTGCTGCACTAGCGGTGCATTCAGCACTAGATCGGATGCAGCTGAAGAAATAAAATTGCACATATTAAGATTAAGCTAAAATATGCAAACACCTTGTAACCGCATGCTGGAAATGTAAAGTGAAAGTTCAAAGAAAAATGGAATCTTGGTCTGGGAATTTTTGTTTCTATTTTGACATTGCATGTTGGTCACTGAACTGGATGTCTGAGGTTTTAATGTCTGAACAAACAGTGTTGCTTAGCGTTGAGAAAATGATATGTTCTCTCATTTGTATACATAATCCAGACAGGTGTAAGCCATTTGAAGTCAAGCTTTTGCCATGTGAGGTTCACTAATTACAGGCCAGTGCACTGAGAAAGATAAAAAAGAGACTGACCACAGCTCTAGATCTACCATCAGCGGCAGACTGACCGTCTGAGAGATGAGAATTCCGGCCATCTATAAAAATATTATAACTTTTGCAAAACAGTCACGGTTTGAAAGAATATACTAGACTCTGCACTAGATTTTGAGAACGATATTGCTTTTAAACAGCAGTTCTATAAACAAGTTATACTGAGTGACCCACATTTTAAACAGTATTGCCAATTACTTTAGCTGTGTCTCAATTTATGTACTTATGCAATATTCTATGTCTTTTCTCCATATCGTGGACTTCAATGGGGATCAGCGGGTTGAAGGTCCAAACTGCAGTTCAATGAAGTCCACTATATGGAGAACAATCCTGGAATGTTTTTCTCAAAAACCTTAATTTCATTTCGATTAAAGAAAGAAGGACATGAACATCTTGTATGACATGGGGGTGAGTAAATTATAAGGAACTTTTAATTCTGGAGTGAATCTTTTAAGTGTGGAATAGTATAAGTGTGTATAGGGCATCATTCGGGACAAAACTTCTATTTTTTCTAGAGCTAACAAACATAGTTCCAAAGCCAAAGCAAAATTAATATGCATGTCTTAGCACAGCAAAGTAGTGGTGTTTCTTGAGTAAAATGAGGGTTTTTAAACAAATCAGCTGAGTGAATGTTTCAGTGACCCATTCATAAAGACAGTTACTGCAACCAAAATGACATTCTGAGTAGGTACTACATTTGCTGAAGAACCTACTTTGAAATCTTTAAAAAAGTATGTTTAGTTTGAATGAAATTGGAATGACAACGTGACAACATGACAACATTTACCCCCGTGTCCATTGGATCACCCTGGAAGTGGTAGATGAGCAGAGAGTCACTTAGTTCATTCCTGAATGAATCAGTGTTGTTAACCTAATCAGTTGGGTAGATGATTCAATGACTCACTCATAAAGACAGTAACTTGTCACTACTGTTGTAAACGTAACCTGCCAAAAGTCTCACTGGAAATTCCCGGCACAAGCGGCAGACTACAATCAGTGTAAAGCCCTAGTGCTGCTGGACTAAATACCAGTTTAATATCAGCCAGTCAAATCAGAGGTATTCTTTGAATCTGTGTGTGCATATGTGTAAGGTTACTTACTTTCTGAGCAGATAACTCCTGCTGAGAATCGTGCGCCTGCTTTCTGGCAGCTGACCGTTCTGTGGTGTTGGCAATGGCTGAGAGACATCTCATCTCCAGTACATTTAACTCCACTCATAACCATCTCTGTCACATTACTGCTGTCCCAATACCATGTTTCCTTAGCAAACACGCATCAAAACAAACACAAACAGACAGTGATAAGTAGTTTACTATGAATAGAATGAGGCAGTCATAAATTCATTGGACTTACACCAACAGACCTATATGGTAAACATGTTATTTTGAAATGCTTTTTGCATTAGTTGCATTTTGCAACTATTTCAAGATTGTAAAGCATTACAGGGTTAGTTCACCCAAAAATGAAAATTCTGTCATTAATTACTCACCCTCATGTCGTTCCAAACCTGTAAGACCTTCGCTCATCTTCAGAACATAAATTAAGGTATTTTTTTATGAAATGCAGGAGCTTTCTGACCCTGCATAGACCACAATGAACATTTCAGTTGTGTTGCTGTCTATGGAGGACCAGAAAGGTTTCACGGGTTTGAAACAACATGAGGGTGAGTAAGTAATGACAGAATTTTCATTTTTGGGTGAACTAACCCTTTACGCATCTAACACTCAAAGACCAGGTCACCATCAAAAAAAAAAAAAGATTTATTCATTGATTTGTTTTTGCAATACGATAATGACAATTTTGGGAGGAAATTTACAAAAAAGCGTCTAACGCTAAACGCCCCCCCACCCCCCCTCAAAAAAAAATGATGGAAGATATATTTATTCATTTATTTATTTATTTTTGCATTACGGTAATAAAAATTTTGGCGGAAATGTGCAAAAATTGCCAACAAAGTGTCTAACACTTATTGACTGTTAAGAATGCACAGTAAGCATCTAACACNAAAAAAAAAAAAGATTTATTCATTGATTTGTTTTCGCAATACGATAATGACAATTTTGGGAGGAAATTTACAAAAAAGCGTCTAACGCTAAACGCCCCTCCACCCCCCCTCAAAAAAAAATGATGGAAGATATATTTATTCATTTATTTATTTATTTTTGTATTACGGTAATAAAAATTTTGGCGGAAATGTGCAAAAATTGCCAACAAAGTGTCTAACACTTATTGACTGTTAAGAATGCACAGTAAGCATCTAACACTCGAAGACCTGGTCACTTCACCCCATAACAACAACAATGAAAAAAATGATTTATTTATTTAATCATTTATTTATTTTTGCATAACGGTAATGACAATTTTGGGGGGAAAATTGCCAAAAAAGTGTCTAACACTCATAAGTATTTAAAGATTGCGTCTAACACTCGAAGACCTGGGTCTCTTCACCCCATAACAACAACAACGAAAAAAATGATTTATTTATGTAGTCATTTATTTATTTTTGCATAACGGTAATGACAATTTTGGGGGAAATGTCCAAACATTGCCAAAAAAGTGTCTAACACTCATAAGTATTTAAAGATTGCATCTAACATTCAAAGACCAGGTCACTTCACCCCCATAAAATTCCAAAAAAAAATTCCAAAAAAAATTAAAGATTTATTTATTTATTTTTGCATTACGGTAATGAGAAGTTTGGTGGAAATGGGCAAAAATAGCCAAAAAAAGCATCTAACACTTATTAACTATTAAAAGATTGCACAGCATTAAGCGTCTAACAAGACCAGGTCACTTAAATAAAAAAAAATGTTTATTAGTTAATTTATTTTATTATTACGATAATGAGAACTTTGGGGGAAATGTGCACTAGACTAGGCCACACTTCACCCCAAAATAAAAAATTAAGAAAGATAGAAAAGCAAGTGTTAAGTAAATTGTATTTTTCTGATGTAAAACATGACCAGGTCACACTTTTTACAAAAATATATTTATTAATTAAAAAGCTTTAAATATAATTTCATTAATTTCTCTCTTTTAGGGTAAAATGGGACCAGACGTGGACCAACTTAAAAAAAAATAGCATCCAAACCATCAATGGCTGTTCGATAGTGTATACAGCTAGCACAAAAGTGCTTCATGTTCCTGAAAAAAGCAATTAACATACATGCGTGTTACCTAAAAAACAGCATTCCTGGTAAAGAACGAAGCTGTGTCTGCGAGCATGTGTGTATGTCATGTACTCACTGTAATAGCATGCATGCTGAACCCCAGCCCTAGCTGCCTGCATGCAACCATGGCCTCTTTGGTGGTCCAGCCCTCACTGCATACACTGCCCCACCGCTGCCCCACCCGCACCTCTACTCGCCCTTCATACTGCGAGCGCCCACCTGACAGACGCACCTGAAATCACAACCTACGCCACGTCAAACACACTCACATCTCAACTTGCTCACCCATCTGTGTCCTGCCATTCGCTGCTTACCCACATACACAGACAGAAGACCCTGCTGAAAAGATCCGAGATCTAAAATCTTGTACGTTCACATTCAGGATCATTCTTCATAAATTAGGCCGCAGTATAAAATAGCATGGCTGGTTAGTCCTAGTTTAATACTTACTGTAGTATAACAAAGCTGTTCAGTAGCAAAACTTGAGCTCACTGATCTTTTCAGCAGGTTTATTTCTGTCCATCCCTGTACTACATGCACTGACTCATCAAGGCTTTGAATATGTATGTGGGAGTGTGTAAACCAGCACCATCTGATTTGTTCGATGGCAGCAGAAAGTTTCAGGCATTGTTAGCATGCAAGTGTGTGTTGCTGTTAGCATCCTACTTGTAGGCCATGGTTGGCGTACCCAAGGCCCAGCTGCCTGCATACAACCATGGCCTCCTCAGTTCCCCAGCCTTCTCCACAGATCAGGCCCCAACGCAGCGTCCCGTTAGTCTCAGTATATAACACCTCCACACGGCCCTCGTAGCGAGATCGGCCCCCTAAGATGCGCACCTGAGCAGGGCACAACCAGGGACGAGGGGTAAGCGGGAGTTTGACTAGATTATAGGGGAGACCGAGGCTAACTGTCACACTTCTTACTCTTAAGAAAGTTTCTTGAGGTGTTTTTTTGTTTGTTTATTTCAAAAGTCAGTTTTGGCTACAAAAAAACTTATAATATTTCATTGTCAAAGAAAGGAAAGATACATAGTGGGGTTGTCACATTATGGCCTGGTTTCACAGACAGGGTTTAGACTAAACCAGGATTAGGCCATAGTTTAATTTGGACATTAAAGTGAGTTTTATAAATGTGCTTTGAAAAAACATTACTGATGTGCATCTTAGATAAAACAAAGGCACTGATATATTTTAAGATCAGTCAGTGCAAGTTTCTTTCAGTTGAAACAGCTCAGACTTACATTTAAGTCTAGGACTAGGCTTAAGCCTTGTCTGTGAAACTTTAAGCAGTAAATTATGCAACAGCAATCGTGTAATTGGTAACCAATAAAACTACCATTGTTTTGTCCAACAAAAATGGAAATTAATACGTATAGAATAATAATTATTAAAACCCATGTGACAACTTGCCCCGATCTGACATTTGTGAAAATTTTTCTTGTGCTCAGTTTGTTAAAATCTTCCTTCATTATTTAGTTGACTCTTCTTTTTTTAAATGGATTTAAATGGATTGTTAAATGTTTTTGAAAGAAAGTTGCATATGCTCACCCAGGCTGCATTTATTTGATGAAAAACACAGTAAAAACAGCAATATTGTCAAATATTATTACTATTTCAAATAATAGTTTTCTATTTGAATATATTTTAAAATGTAATTTATTCCTGTAATGGCAAAGATGAATTTTCAGCAGCCATTACTCCAGTTTTTCATATCATGTGATCTTTCAGAAGTCATTTAATATTCTGATTTGGTGCTTGAGAGTGTGTGTGACAACTAGCCCCAGTATCTTTTACATGCATGTAAGAGGTTTTCTAGCAGTAGGTGCATAATGGTTAAGGTATGTTGCATCTGTTGAGATCATTCATAATAAATCACAACAGATGATTAATTAATTACAGTAATTGTCTCTTGATACAGACAATGATACCCAGTATTTCCAGTCATCCATTTTGAGTCAAAATGAATACTAAGCAAACCCCTAGTGAAAAAAAAAATACTAAAATGTATTTAAAATACATGTATTGTGTGCTAAGTATACTACAAATATATTCACATAATTATGTGCTTAATAAAATACCCTGCAATTGTACTTTTGGTATACTAAACTAGTATACTAAAAGTCTGCTAAATTGGAATGACTAATTTTGTGCTTAATACACTGTAATAGTGCAGAAATATTGCTGAGGTCCAACTAAAGGTATACTTCAGTATATTTGATTGTGCTTAGTTGAACTATTGCAAGTATACTTAAGGTACACTTCAAATATCTTGCATTTAAAGACTGATATTACACAGAGATTATACAATCCTTATTAATAGTGATATTTGAACACATTTTAGGCTTAATATTAAGAAATGTCCAATAAAGAAATACTCTAAAGTTTAATTATAATTTTATATCAGTGTCTTAGGTGATCTGTCACTTAATAAATACGTTAAAAGATTTGAAGTATACTTGGCATAACATAAATGTATTTTAAATTAATTTTTTTACTAGGGACATCATTCAGTTAAAATGTATTGTAAGTCACTTTGGGTAAAAGTGTTTTCTAAATGTAAGTGTCATTCATTGGATTATTGCTATGTTCTTACTGAATTGAGAAACAAGCAATAGATGCAAATGAATGTGGTATAGAGTCACTGAAATCACAGAATGACATACAAATGACTGATGTTAAGTAACAAAATCAACACATAACTATAAGAATAAATGTTATGAGTGTGAGTCTGTGTGTGTTGCTCTGACCGTCTTCTCAAAGCCCATATATGGGACATTACAGCGAATTGAAGCGTCTTCAGTGTGTTTGCAGTCTTCAGCAGTGATGTTTTTATAGCGGCAATTCCACAGAGAGCGCTCATGACCTGTGCACTGCACCTCATTCATATGGATAGGCCCCAACCCTGAGACAAAACACAGAAACAAAATTCATACTGGCACAGATGAAGGCCTCATTTACACTGTCTTTAAATGTAACCCAGTTCCATCCCCATTGTCATCCAAGATGTTCATGTCTTTCTTTCTTCAGTCGTAAAGAAATTGTTTTTTGAGGAAAACATTTCAGCATTTTTCTCCATATAATGGACTTCTATGGTGCCCCAATTTTGAACTTCCAAACTGCAGTTTAAATGCGGCTTCAAACGATCCCAAATGTGGTTGTAAACGATCACAGCCGAGGAAGAAGAGTCTTATCTAGCATAACGATTAGTTATTTTAATAAAAATAATACAATTTGTATACTTTTTAATGCCAAATGCCCATCTTGTCGTAATCTGCCTGGACTGTTTTTTTTCCGATTCATGACAGTTAGAGTATGTCGAAAACCTCCCATCTCATGTTCTCCCTCAACTTCAAAATCGTCCTATATCGCTGTTTTACCTTTTTTGTTAAGGATGTTTGATCTTCTTTGCATGTTCACTTTGCAAAGACTGTGTCGGTACTTCTGCAGCCATGTAGGATGATTTTGAAATTATTTTTGAAGTTGAGGGAGAAAATACGATTGAAGTTTTTCAACATACCCTAACTGTCTTAAGGCAGAATACACAGAGTTCAGGGAGAGAAAGGCAAGGCGAGCGTTTGAGAATAAAAAGTATTTAAACTGTATTTTTTTAATGAAAATAATCGATCGTTTTGCTAAATAAGACCATTCTTCCTTGGCTGGGATCATTTACAACCGCATTTGGGATCGTTTGAAGCCGCATTTAAACTGCAGTTTGGAAGTTCAAAATTGGGGCACCATAGAAGTCCATTATATGGAGAAAAATGCAGAAATATTTTCCTCAAAAAAACATAATTTCTTTACGACTGAAGAAAGACATAAAAATCTTGGTTGACAAGGGGGTGAGTACATTATATGTGAATCTTTGTTTTGGAAGTGGACTTCTCCTTTAAGCTTACGATTTAAGTTCATATTTGAAAACATCAATGAAATCTGACAACAACAGTCCCATTCATAAGTAATAGGAGTGCACAGTCTTCCTATATATAAAGTGTTTGGTGCGCATGCATTCGCATATTTCAAGATCAGTTTTAGGCCTCATTCATATGTGAAAAAGAATCAGATATAAATCAGATATGTGCCAATGCAACTGTCATGTAAACAGGCAAACTTGATTTTTAAATAAAACTGCAGATGGTCAAAAAAATCAGATATAGGCTACAAACTAGAATTGGGCATCAAGACCTGCAGTGTAAATGAGGCCAAAAATACATAACAGTGTGTAACTAACAACTTTATACATGCAAAGACATTGGTTGGCCCTAAAAAGTACCACACAGTTTTGGTTCTGATTGACTTTCATTGAACAAAAAATGGGAAAAAATGGTCAATGGGAACCTGGTTGCCATCATTTTTCAAAATATCTTCTTTACTGAACAGAAGAAATAAAGTCTCATAAGTTTAATTAAAATGACTAAACAAAACGAAAAAGACTGGGGCAAAAATCTGAGCAGTAAATGAGGTATTAAATGAGGGCAATTATATTATCTCTGAAAACATCAAAGATCAAAGTCCAGTTCACTGGTCAGGTAATAAAAACATTCCATGCATTCCATCGCTGCAGGAAAAACAGTTTCTAAAATCTCATTTGTTTTCATATCTTTTTTGCAATCTCACCTTGTCCCATGCGAGCACCTGTAAGTGCTTCTTTGGCAGAACCGAAGCCCAGTTCTCTGCATACGACGCTGGCAGAAAGCAGGTTCCAGCGATCATCACAAATCGTCCCCCATTCATTGCCCTTCAATACCTCTACACGGCCCTCACCAAATTTCGCTCCACCCTTTAGCCGTATAGTAGACTGATAAGAAAAGAGAGGAAGAAACGGTTAATATAAGTATATAAACTGTGAATACAGCACTAATGAAATACACAGTTTACCGCCGTCTTGAGTTTCTTCTTCATGGCAGTGCTCTGTGCGTACAGCGGGCCAGGCACACAGCTAACCACAGCAGGCATTCCTCCAGGACACGACTCTGTGGCATTGCCATAGTTAAACTCCAGAGGACATGCAGCCAAGTGCACTTCTGTGCCTAAGCAGGCCACTGAATGAACCAGGAAGTGATTCTTCTGCCGTTCAGCATACAGCCTATGAGAGGAGAAGTGAAAGAGATGCTGATCATGTTTACACGCACATCATTTTCAGATTAGGGTCCATACTCAGGTTAAGGCTTAATTCTGAGAAAGATGTTTACATGTTCAACAGCAATTGCAAGATTCTTGTATACACGCATAATTTCTATAATGCACACACACACTGGACAAACACTGTAGATGGCAGCAGAATTTTATTATTTGTGTAATTTAATAAACTCATTCTCATTCAGGTACTTAAAAACTTTAAGGTTTGGGGTCGGCACAATTTTTTGCTCACCAAAGCTGCATTTATTTGATTAAATGATTATTATTTGAAGTAATATTGTGAAATATTATTACAATTTAAAATGACTGCTTTCTATATTAATATATTTAGAAATAAAATTTATTCCTGTGATGCAAAACTGAATTTTCAGCATCATTAATCCAGTCTTCAGTGTCACATGATCCTTCAGAAATCATTCTAATGTGCTGATTTGCCCCTCAAGAAACATTTATTATTGTTATCAATGTTGAAAACAACCATATTGCTTAATCTTTTTGTGTACACATATTTTGATGAATAGCAAGTTCAAAAGAACAGCGTTTAGTTGAAATAGAAATTTTTGTAACTTTATACATGGGTCATTCTATAATTAGGGGTACATTTAGAATTTGACAATGTGAAGAAAAAAGTTTTTCTTTTTCCCAAAAACCCAAACATGACCTTACATAGCTGCTTTGAAACAATCTATGTTGTATAAAGTGCTTTATAAATTAAGGTGATCTGTAGGAATATGTGCATAAAATACCATCAATGTTTGCCACTGTCCATGTTACCTTTACTGGGTAACACAGTTGACAGGTAACTTAGTTGACATTTTTAGTGTTTTGGGCCTGTACTCAACATGGAAATATATTTTCATAAACAAAACATACATTTTAAATAAACCGTCTTGTTAAAATTTGCAGCAGTAATACTTGTGTAACACTGTTGACAGTCAATTAATCCACTCTTGACAAAGGTTTGCTAGTTTAACCAATATTAAGGGAAAGAGAGAGAACGTAACTTCTAGTGTTTCATCCATGTGCTTCTAGATGAAATATCATCATACTGTGCAAATTATGCAAGAATGGGACAAACCATTCCTTTTTGAGGGTGGGTTTTCTAGTGGGTAACTTAGTTGACAATGGTTTTTCGGACACAAATAAATCAAGTTATATCACAATAAACACACATTATTTTTGAAGCGCAAGCCCAAAGGTCTTGATAACCTAATCTAACTGAAAGCAAAACCATGAAATGAATGGAATGTTCCTTTGCTGAATCAAAATATTAATTTCTTTCCAGAAAAAGAAAAAGGAAAAAATTACCCCAAACTTTCAAATGGCGCATTTCTTTAACCTATACATTGTTTCTAGGCCCCAGAATTACCTGTAATGCAGCTTTTCTGACTGACGACATTTAGATTTAGAGAACAAAAAAGATGGTTAGGAAGGTTTCCTCTTTTTTTACCAAGGTTACCTTGTAGCTGCAGCTGATTTGCCCGGTTTAGGCTTAGAGCTAGTTTTAGTGATAGCCTTAGTTTTGGGCTCCTGCCTGTAATGCAAACACCCATTAAGCATTCAGAAAATGTCCACTGCAACATCCAACATGCACATTCACACATATACATACCAGCTACATGAGAAAGAGTACAATAACAGCTAAGTCTTTTTCAAATGAATTAGGATTTAAAGGAGAAGTTCACTTTCAGAACAAAAAAGTTGGAGGAGAAAATGAAATGAGTTTTTTTAGCATACTCTAACTGTATTGACCAGGATTAGACAGAGTTCGCAAGCGCATTGCAGAGCCAGACAATCTGAGCATTTGAGGTTTAAAAGTATATACTTATTCCTCAGCTGGGATCGTTTAGAGCCCTTTGAAGCTGCATTTAAACTGCATTTTGGACGTCCAAACTCACGGGGACCATAGAAATCCACTATTTGAAGAGAAATCCTGAAATGTTTTCCTCAAAAAACATAATTTCTTTACGACTGAAGAAAGAAAGGCATGAACATCTTGGATGAGTACAATTTACAATCTGTAAATATTTGTTCTGGAAGTGAACTTCTCCTTTAACACTGTTAAGAAGATGTTGTGAGGCACAAACTAACTAAATTAATAATTATTTGATATATAATCATTTTTCCATGCCTGTTGAAACCAGCACAAGAAGCACACATATAAACAAGCAATAAGCACAAGAAGGGATCTGTGTTAGTATGAGGGTATCTGTTTCAAGATATCTCTCTCAGAAAGCTTCTACCTCATGCACAAGCACAGCCTCATCTCAAAACTATGTGAGTAAAACTAACAGATGGTAATAAGTTCTTCATGGGGAAATGTTTTGTCCACATCTCTTTCAGACAGACACACTTGCTCTCACGCAAACACATCACTGAGAAAGCATGTCAACACAACCTCATCGCAAAAATGGATAATTGCCTAAAGCTTAGAAATTGCAGTTAGTTACTAATAGTGTTGTGTACTAAAGCCACACTATGCGCTCGAGTCCTCTAGGGAAAGAACATGTACTTTCTTTCCCTCAGATGATACCTGGCCGCTGTTACTTTTACTTTAGATTTTGGCTCAGCAGATCTCTTTCTGAGATGCCTGTTGAAAACAGGGAAATGGGGTCAAGCACACATACACACATGTATACAGTTTACTGTATTTCTCTTGTTTCTCTGTCCATTTCAGGACAGTTTAGACGGTTAGTTCACCCACGAATGTCATTAATTAATTACCCTCATGTCATTCAAAACCCGTAAGACCTTCGTTCACCTTCAGAACTCAACTCAACACCATGTTCAAGGCCCAGAAAGGTAGTAAGGACATCATTAAAATAGTCCATGTGACATCAGTGGTTCAACCTTAATTTTATGAAGCTACGAGAATACTTTTTGGTTGTGCATTTTAAAGTGTTGAATAACTTACTTAAGCACATGTGAAGTACTTCATTCTAATTTTAATTGCAGTGTTATTCAATATTTCATTAAAGTTCAAACAAGTTCATATATATTTTTTTGTTTAGTTATTATTTTTCATAGTTTATAGTTTATATGTTAATATTTATAGTACTGTATGAGCCATTCTACAGAATTTGTGCAAACTGCTGTCCCACAACCAAAAAACACATATAAAAAGCATTTAAGAAATATTCCTGTGTCCCTCTCTCTCATAGCTACAAGATGAGAGTAGATAGGTCCCATAATTTTGAGGTAAATTGTTTTCAAAAGTCTGAAAATCTATGTGTAACTTTAAGAAATGTCACTACCGAACACTTTTTTTTCTGCACACTTTTTTGGGGGTTATTTCACAACATTTAGTTTTTATTTGTGTACAACTGTTCAGAACTGTCCCGGCTAACCATGTGTTGATTAGCAACTCTAAGCTAGGTTCAAAAGCATCTAAAATTGTCACTACCGACACATTTGGTGAAGTTTTGGTAACAGTCCGAAACAGTCACGACCAAAACATGTCATCATTGTTTCGGTAGTGACAAAAGGGAACACAAAATCTTTTATTTGGGGGAAATAAACCAAATTTTAGTA
>JAHKKF010536288.1:32617-57550 GCA_019740295.1 Labeo calbasu
TAAGTTTATATATCACAATTATAATTTTACACTTCTGCAATTCTGAGTTTATATCTCAAAATTCTAAGTTTATATCTTGCAATTAGGAGTTTATACCTCAAAATTCTGAGTTTATATCTCAAAATTCTAAGTTTATATCTTGCAAATAAGAGTTTATACCTCAAAAGTCAGAGTTTATATCTAAAAATTCTGAGTTTATATCTCACAATTTTGAGTTAAATCTCAATATTCTGAGTTTTTAATCGCACAATTCTATGTTTATATCTGCCAATTCTAAGTTTATATCTCAAAATTATAAGTTTATATCTCACAGTTTACATCTCGCAATTCTGAGTTTAAGTTTATATGTCAAAATTCCGTTTATATAACAATTCTGAGTTCATATCTAAAAATTCTAAGTTTACATCTTGCAAATCTGTTTATATCTAAAATTTTGAGTTTATATCTCAGTTTATTTCTAAGTTTATATATCACAATTATAATTTTACACTTCTGCAATTCTGAGTTTATATCTCAAAATTCTAAGTTTATATCTTGCAATTAGGAGTTTATACCTAAAAATTCTGAGTTTATATCTAAAAATTCTGAGTTTACATCGCAAAATTCAGAGTTTATATCTCAAAATTCTAAGTTTGTATCTTGCAAATAAGAGTTTATACCTCAAAAGTCTGAGTTTATATCTAAAAATTCTGAGTTTATATCTCACAATTCTGAATTAAATCTCAAAATTCTTTAAGTTTTTAATCGCACAATTCTGTTTATATCTGCCAATTATAAGTTTATATCTCAAAATTATAAGTTTATATCTCACAGTCCTAAGTTTACAGCTCGCAATTCTGAGTTTAAGTTTATATGTCAAAATTCAGTTTATATCACAATTCTGACTTTATATCTCAAAATTCTGCGTTTATATCCCACAATTCTGAGTTTATATAACAATTCTGACTTTATATCTTAAAATAAGTTTACATCTTGTAATTGTTTATATCTAAAATTCTGAGTTTATATCTCAAAATTCTAAGTTTATCATAATTCTAATTTTTACAATTCTGCAATTCTGAGTTTGTATCACAATTCTAAATTTCTATCTCAAAATTCTAAGTTTATATCTCAAAATTCTAAATTTAAATCTCAAAATCCTAAGTTTACATCTCACAATTCTGAGTTTATATCTCAAAATTCTAAAGTCTTGCAATTGTTTATATCTAAAATTCTGAGTTTATATCCCACAATTATGAGTTTACATCTTGCAATAACAGTGTTATTGTATGAGCTTTGGCTCTTTCTAAAAAAATGGGAATCGCATGTTTGCAATAGTATGAGTTTGAAGACACACAGCATTTGATGTGAACCATAAAAGATATGGGTGATCCTCCTAAAAGCCCTTTGTTTTATCCTAACAATGCATGATTATTTGTTTAGTCGCATTTTATTATCTGATCAGAACAAACCTGTGGCTAGAGATCAACACATTGTTGGTGTCTGAATAAAGACATACATAATTAATTACTAATAACAGGAAAATCAAAACAAAAACTCATTCATGCAAACCGAAGAGCACAGATGGTGGTGATAAAATATGAACCAAGGTAAACTCCTTTGTCTCTCATTGAGGTTCTCTCTCTCTTATTATCAGGCTCAAATCTCTTTATGGCGTTTTACCAAATTACCACCATGAAGCAGGAAACCAATCCTGCTGTTTTCCTGGCTGAATGAAAGAAAGACGCCACTTTTCTCTCTCTTACCCTGAAATTGGTCGGACACACACGCGCCCAGCAGTCAGTCCTGCTCCTCAGCTGAACCCTGCCAAATAATGACAGCGTTGGCAGTTGTTCCCTGTCATAAACAGATCCACCTCTGTGCCTCGGACTGCCTCACAACACCCACATCTGAAAGCTCTCCAAAGCACATTTGTTCCAGGAGGATGTGCAGCAGGTATTTTTTTTTTTTACATCTAGTGGCTTTAAGTCTGTGTCTAGACGCAGCTGGGAAATCAGAGGAATGCTTAAAGATCTAGAATACTCTTCGGCAGCTATGAAAGCTTTGAGCAGATTTGAAGAGAATGGCGCCACTTGATTTCAGTCGTGACACTCAACCGCTGGTTCATTTGATTTTTCAGACCACACACGCTAATTGGCTTGCCTGGTGCACAGCGTAATTACATTTCTTCATAATTAGGTTTTTTCACTGGAAAGTGGGCAGAAAATATCAGAATGAAACGAGGCACAGAAATATCTGGTCTGATGACAGGTAGGTCTAAAATGATGATTTACCATGAATAAGTTCACCAATTAATCAATCAATATTTGTGTAGCATATGGGTCATCGGCGTATAAGGACTTTCGACAGGCAATTTGAAAATAGAAAAAAAATTATAATATCTGTTGTAATTGTTCAAACATTAAGAATGTTTTTTCATCTAAATGAATTGGCCTTTAGAATGTCATGAGGTGCGACCATGATTTATATTAAAATCAGTTAATTTCCTTAGCATGCTTAACCTTTTGTTTAGATGTTCTCATTAATTAAAGTGTTAAGAAACAGAGTATTTGCATTTATTTTGAGTTTTTATGAATAATGATCTCATATTTTTGTTTTATAATTTCAGAGTTGCCTTCTTAAATGTAGTTAGCTGACTTATTTTTCCTGTAAATTGAATAAAACGGATAAATATGTTTTAAAAATACCATTTACTTAAGCATACTGTAGCAGTGATTCATATTTCAACCACAGAAATGAGATATTTTATTTTTAATTTAATACAGTTATTGCTATTATTGGTCGGACCACATGATGAGTGGTCACCCCGAATAAATGCAGGCATTTATTTAGCCCCAGTTATTTCTGAACTTTGCCCAATCTTGGCTGCTTATTTTAACCTATTGCTGGGAGTTTGATTAACAGGCAATGACCAATCGTAACGCCAAATACGGGTTTTTGTTCGACAAACAAACCAGACAGGAGAGTAGATTAAAGTCAGTGGATTTGAACTTGGAATTGTGCACTGACATCTTTTCACGGTTGAAACATGATACCTTCTGATGTTCATTCATGTTTATTTTGTGCTATAACTAGTAAAGATGAAGAGATGATCGGTTCATGTGCCGCTTGAACTGAGGCCCAACAGCGATCTGTCAGGGCAATCTGGGACATATATCTACAATGGAAAACACTCTGCAGTGGTCGCACCACCTGATATTTTCAAATTCAGTCAAAATTTAAACAAACCTAAACAAAACAAGATAGCTTCCCTCTATGAAATTTATCATCAAAATAAATACTTGTAAAAATAACTTATATATAAGTTACAAATTATAATTACTTAACTAATCCAAATGTGGTAACTATATACCAGCTGTTAAAAAAGTTATTTTTTTATACAGGATTACAAAACACTTTGGAAATCATGCCAAATAGTGCTGAAAATAAATCAATTTATGGTCATTTCAAAGATGTTTCCAAAAAACAGTTACCAGACAGTCACACCACCTGATATTCTGACACTTTGAAAAACAGAAAAATTACAAATAACTAATCTTTTTGAAAAGTGGTTCCATGCATGGAAGAGGTACTTCATATATACAGCATCTCTTTTTTTGCATTTAAACAAATTTTCAGACAGGAAATTTAGGCATCACAATATTGACCCATATATGTAGCCTATATATAATTTGTCATGTATATAGCAAACGAACAGTAGCCTCAATTTATGACAATACTTTCCCAAATTAATAATAATAATAATAAATACATTAATATTATAAATATAATCATTATAATAATAATGAGAATATGTCTGGACATTTTGATTTTGAAGTTATTAAATACGCTGTTACTGTACTGCACACTAAAAATGTGTTTAACTATGAAAAACATATCAGTGCAAACCATCTTTATAGTCAGTAAATAGTCATTAACTTCACTTATCACTTTTTATTTCTTTCGATTATGTAGTGAAATGTGACCTGGACAAGTCTGCACAATTCTGTTTCTGTCTGATTACACCATGGATTTTGTTATTTCCAAGTGCGTCTGAAAAGATTGTTTTATACATAATGTCAAAAAGAGCGTTAACATTATAATGAATAACAAAAACAGAATATAACTGAGTTAACACATTTATGTAAGCATTCTAAAATTAAAATGAAGAGCAAATGTACACTGTCATTTAATAGAATAACAAAAGGTACATTTAAAACACTCATGTATTGTTTAAATATTCAGTTTTAATTAAAGGCTCTCTGTTGTATTCATAACCAGGGCAATTTTATTTTCTATTCAGGTCATAAAATGTCTAAGCTCAGCAAAACTGTGGCCTGATTTTAAAGGCCAGTCAGTGTTTAGATTTAGAATAAAGGTAATTTGCCTTTTCCAGTTTGAAAAGGTGAGTTTTAAAGTACATTCATGTATTTTAAACATTCAGTCAGATAAATATTGCCTTTATGTGTTAGTACATTGCATTGTGCCACCTTAAGCTAAACTAATACATTTTAATGAATGATAAATTTGCTTTCGGAATGGTACCAGAGCAGACCATTTTACATGTCTTGTGTTCAAGGTCATAAAATTCTGTGCATTTTAGAAAGCAAATGTAAAGTTGATTTTTCTACAAATATGAACTTAGAATAGTTTATTGCTTTAATAAAATAAATATTTATGCAACTGGGTTAAGTCACAACCTAATGTATTTTTAACAATACAGTATATAAACTAAATCTAAAAATACAGACATACTGTGCTTTTATCAGAATTTGCTAAATTTGTAAACTCAGGGAGAGAGACAGGGCAAAATAGGCTTCCTCATGATGAAAGTGAAAGAAAAACCAAGAAAATAAAATAGTCTCTATATTTCTGTTGTGTTGTCTATACTGACACATTAAAAGCAGCAACAGCGAGTCATTGTTCAAGTTATTTTTACACAAATAGCACCAATTTCATAGAATGATCCAGAAATCAAAACAAACATAAAATCACATGGGACGTTCTAAGACAGCAGCGCCGGAGATGAGGTTACGAGTTTGCTGAGAAACTACAAGAGGTCCAAACTCAGAAAGCTTTGACAAATATGAACTTTATCCTTCTCCCTCTTCCTCTGTACATTAAATGACATAATCTGATTAGAGAGAAAGGAAGGGGAGATGAGGGGAAAAAATAGCTTTCTTTTTCCTAAAGCAAATTCAAGATCCAAAATAATTAGGCAGCAATGAGGTGTTATTTTCAGGGTTTCTGTGGGTCTTAAAAAGGACTTAAAATATCTTAATTCCCCCTTCCGTGAATAAATGCCTTAAATCAGAGCAGAAAGTCTTAAATTTATAAAGTCATGGCATTCAGTGTTTCATGCGAAAAAATATATTGTGTTTTTGTCTTGTTGTCCAATACAAATATCTAAACATTCTTTAATAGAGATACATGCAAGATAAGATGCAAAATTAAGAAATTAGGTCTTGTTTTCTGAGAAAATGAACAAAATTTATTCTTAAAACAAGACCAAATCTGTCAACTGTCAATAAAAACTTGTTTTCAGTTACCTATTTAATTTTTCTGAGCCAACTGGCAGATAAGTGTTCTTGTTTTAATCAACTCAATTCATTTTGATCAATTTCTCAGAAAACAAGTCTTGTTATCTTGTGTCATTTTGTTTCTTAAGTAATCTAAATTTAAGCATCTTTAGACATTTGTGACCCTGGACCTCAAAACCCATCTTAAAGGGGTCATCGGATGCCCATTTTCCACAAGTTGATATGATTCTTTAGGATCTTAATGAAAAGTCTCTAATATACTTTGATTAAAAATTCTCAATGGTTTTGTAAAACAACACCCTTTTTACCTTGTCAAAATGAGCTCTGCAAAAACCATCTCATTCTAAGGGGTTGTTCCTTTAAATGCAAATGAGCTCTGCTCGCCCCGCCCCTCTCTTCTCTCTGTGGAGTGACAAGCCTGTTTACTTTAGCTGCATTTAGTCACGTTTAGCCGCTAAACTTCCTAACTACCACGTTGTAAGGAAAGGCGATCGCAAAGATTCATTAAAAAAACGCTTATACACACTTCAGCTGTAAGTGAAGCTGGATCATGATTGATTCGCGCGAACATAGACGGATATATGTAGATCGGGAGGCGCATTCCGTTCACAAACAAATGTAATCCACTGCATCTTCAGCGGCTCAGATGTCGGGAGTAAATGACGACCACTATGTTTATTATTACATCCAGCAACATCCAGAACCTCAATCGGAGATATTCTTGTCTAACTTACATCCCTGCTTCGGCATCGAAACAAGGAAAGTTACTGGACTGTGACAGCTGATCTGACGTAAGACGCTCATGTCAATCAACTATCGTGGGAGCGGCCTCTGTTGGTGTGACGCCACACCGACAGGCATCTGAGAACGGCTCGATTTGAAAAAGGGAATATTATTTTTACAGATTAATTAAAAACCACTGCATGGATTTTTATCATTAAAGGGTAGATTTGTACATACACTGCCAACACACATTAATGTTCAAACAACATGAAAAAGTGAAGTTTGCATCCGATGACCCCTTTAAGGGTCTTATGTTTTTTTTGTTTGTTTGTTTTTTAATCATCTGAAAGCTGAATAAATAAGCTTTTAATTGATGTATGGTTTGTTATGATAGGACAATATTAAAAAAAATCTGTAATCTAAGGGTGCAAAAAAAAAAAAAGAAAAACTAAATATTGAGAAAATCACCTTTAAGGTTGTCCAAATGAAGTTAGCAATGCATATTAATCAAAAATTAAGTTTAGATATATTTACAGTTGGAAATTTACAAAATATCTTCATGGAACATGATCTTTAATATCCAATGTTTTTTGGCATAAAAGAAAAATGGATTTTGAGCCATACAGTGTTGGGTATCACCACAAATATACCTCTGCTATGACTTGGTTTTGTGGTCACATTTGTCCTGGAAAACAAGACAAAAAAATACTGAAGACAAACTTTACTTTATTTCAGAGATCAGAAGTTACACTAAAAGTTATTTCCATATTCTAGTGGTTGGAAGGAGAGCTTACTCAATCTTATGCCATTTTTTTGTAAAATGAAATAAGTGATAGAGATTGTATTTTAAAACTCTGAAGCGTTACTAAAATAACTAATTTTGATATTTGATATTTACATTTAGAGAGCACTTTGCCTTCCCTTGAATTTATTGCTTTTTTTTTAATTAAGTCTTAAAAGGTCTTAACTCTACCTTCATAAAACCTGTAGAAACCCTGTATGTCGTAAAATGTCCTCTATTTTGTTAATAACGAGTATTAAGGATTTCTAAATGAATGTTACATTTATGCTTTGCAATTTCCTTGTTTGTGATTAGCTGTAATGCAAAATATTTAAATTCACAACATATGTGTGTGTTTTTAGCGATGGGTTGGACTACAGCATGACGTCATGTGATTATCCCCAGCTCGAGCTTACACTTCTCCATATTCAGTCCGGTGTGAAGAGCGCGTGTGTGGAGAGCTGCGTGCGCCTCTCCTGAGCGCGCCTGACAGAACGCGCGCAGCGCACCTATTCTGGTATTCTTTTCGCGTCAATTTGTTTAAACCATTTATGAGTATTTCCGAGCACGATGAACAGCTCTTACCTTTCAAGCACGAGAAGATCGCGTCACCAGAGCGCACTGACAGCTCAAGTGTTTCAGTGCGTCGGTGACACAACCTAACGCGTGAAGTCTGGACTCTAAGAAAGATGGACTCAGAATGGATGTAACTCAGTCCAATGCAACGAAGGAGGATGCCAACATCACCATCACCTCGTGGCCGTACACGGAGACGGCCGCCGCGTTTATCATCCTCGTGGTTTCCGTCATCATTCTGGTCACCATTGTTGGGAACGTTCTGGTTATCGTGGCGGTTCTGACCAGCCGCGCTCTCCGCGCGCCACAGAACCTCTTCCTCGTGTCGCTCGCGTGCGCGGACATCCTCGTGGCCACGCTAGTGATCCCGTTCTCCCTCGCCAATGAGATCATGGGATACTGGTACTTTGGCAGCACCTGGTGCGCGTTTTACCTGGCTTTGGATGTTCTGTTCTGCACGTCGTCCATCGTGCATCTGTGCGCCATCAGTTTGGATAGGTACTGGTCCGTCACCAAAGCGGTGAGCTACAACTTGAAACGAACCCCGAAGCGCATTAAGAGCATGATCGCCGTGGTGTGGGTCATTTCAGCCGTCATCTCGTTTCCACCTCTCATCATGACCAAGCACAACGAGAAGGAGTGTTTAATAAACGACGAGACCTGGTACATTCTCTCCTCGTGCCTGGTGTCGTTTTTCGCACCCGGGTTCATCATGATCACGGTGTACTGTAAAATCTACCGCGTCGCCAAACAGCGCTCGTCCACGGTGTTCGTGGCCAAGAACGGCTTGGAGAGGCAGCCTTCCCAGTCCGAGACGTGCTTTGTGAGGAAGGATAAGTTTGAGAAGGAGTCTCCGAGCAGCAACAGCTCGGAAAGCAACCAGAGACAGGAGGAGCTGGATGATATCGACCTGGAGGAGAGCGCGACGTCCGACAACAAACCCAAGAGCTCACGCTTCTCCAAGCGCAGGCGGGTGGACGGTGCGCACTGCTGCCCGCAGCGAACCTGCCGGATCTCCTGGGTTTCCAATCCGGAGCAGAGCAGCAAACAGCTCGCGGTGTCATCGAAAACCAAAGTGGCTCAGATGCGGGAGAAACGCTTCACCTTCGTCCTTGCTGTGGTCATGGGGGTGTTTGTCCTTTGCTGGTTCCCTTTTTTCTTCACCTACAGTCTCCATGCTATCTGCGGGCATAGCTGCGAGCCGCCCGAGGCGCTTTTCAAGCTCTTCTTTTGGATTGGTTACTGCAACAGCTCAGTGAATCCCATCATTTACACCATTTTCAACAGGGACTTCAGAAAGGCTTTTAAGAAAATCGTTTGCTTGACTGCGCAGCGCACCTGAGAGACTCGGATTTGGACACTTCAGGCACGATTAAACTGCATGAACGTCATCAGAAATCAAACCAAGTGGAATCTCCAAACTAATTACGGCATTCAACCATTGGGACTCGCATTAGAACATTTATCATGTCCAAATTTATTTTTTGCTACTTTTCAAATGCCTTTTAATGTATTTAAAATATACATATGTAATATGTTTACATGAGTATGTAAAATACTACATTTTAATGACATAAAACAAAAAACTTTGCATTTTTAAAAATATAATGACTTAACAAATAGTAAAATAACCACGAACCATTTCCAGGTATTTATTATTTACATTTATGATCAATTCTCACACAGTATCAGTGAGACAAATTTACTCAAAAATGTTTCAAATCTCGTTTCCAACACAAAATGCTATATGAAATTGACAGCAAAATGCTGTGGTGCATATGTTCACTGTTAATGGAAATGTTAGAAGAGTGTACAAAGTGTGTTTGAAGGGAGTTTGTTATCTAAAAGGACCAGAAACATGCTTAGCTGAAGAAATATTCAAAAGAAATGGTGTAGGATTTACTTTGAAGCATTTTTTTTGCTCAGAAATTGCTTGTAAATTACACAAATACAACAAAATGGCAAGTAACACGTTGGCATTAACATAAAATTTTGAAGTGAATGACTGACCAGTGTTTTCTTGTAAAACATACTTCAATAATCTTTGTTTTATTAACTTAAAAATCATTTTTACAGTAATTTTAAATGTCAACTCTAAGTTTTTCCATTGTTTTATCAGTTAAAACCCAACGAAATGTGCCATCTGATATGATTTTTTTCAAATAATTCTTGGTGCCTCTGATGTACATATTGTTTGTATATATTAAATGAGGAATATTTGTCTTTACATGTCACCACAGTATCAACACTTCCTGTAAATACATGTAATGTATAAATGTAAACAAAAATGACATTAAATATTGTATACTGTACTGTATATTTTCCATACAACTTCTATATCCTGTACATACGCAGAGTATAAACACCAAATGGCTGAATTTATGAATCCTAGTTCTGGGAATAATGCTGGTCCAGTGTTTTTTAAACAGTAGTATCTGATAATTAACATGTCGTCAGTAAAACGTGGAAAGAATGTTACTTTAAATGTGGAACTGATTTTGTTCTACATATGTGGTGATTGTATTAAAACCCCTTATTTAGAAAACACAGTTGTTACAGAGACTGGGGTTAGTTGTCACAAGGGCTATCTGTGATGCTTTGTGCTTGTAAACTGATTCTAAAAATTGATTCTGCCTTAAGTTAGTATACATTTAAATTTAACAATAAAACTAGGTGTGAAGTGTGTGAAGGGGTGGAGGTCAGGGCAAGTTGTCACAGTCTCTGCTGACCCAGAATTATATAATTTTGTATCTTATCTTGCACATTTGTTGCTTTTACATGAATTGTTTAATGTTTACATTAGGCTGAAAAGCCTTAATAAGCTATTTAATGGTCAATGACTTACCCCGCATAGTGTGACACCTTAGCATATTGTTGTAAAAGGTCATCTTTTCTTCCTTGGAAATAATGGTGCAAATGTTCAACAGCTTTAGTACTCCACACTTTAAGGTTTGTGCCTATATGGACTTAAATCTACCCTAAAAACCATTTTACAATATATAGAAATATAACTGACCCCGGTCTCTTCTATCTGTGGGAATAAGCAGCTTTGTAAGGGCTCGAGGGTCTCCGAGTCTGATCCTCTGAAAAAAAGATAAATAATAATAATTCTATTAAAAGTTCTTACTGACTATAAGAAACCTAAATGACTTGTTGGTAACACACACACACACACACACACAAAGAAGGCTGGTGTCTAATTCAAGAATGATAAAGCTAAATTAAAACATATTATCTGATTCATGCACACTGCAATACATCATATTTTATATCTTAATCTAAAGTCGGACAGTATACTCCTGCATTCAGGCAGGAGCAGCTGCATAAGAGGTTTTATCTTAAAAACGCTGTCGGAAAAGAGACGCAATATACCGCTTTCCCGAATTCACTGTTATCACGATCTAGAGCTTTTCACAAACAAAACAGTATGGTACATGCTGTCTAGAAAAGGTTAAAGAAAAGTCAAAACTTCCTTTTGAAAATAACAACAACACTCTGCTATAAATGCAGATCTATGTCAAGGTTCATACTTATACCACATTAATGCAATGCACAGTCATATCAGCTCCATCAAGCAGAATGCAATGCATGGATTATGAACCAGGCCAGCGGGGCCTCGAACTGAGAGGTCTACAGCTGTCTGACACCCAAATATAAGAAACTGAAAGAGAAAAATTGATATTGATCGACAAACAGTGCTTTGAATGCCGGCAGAGTGTAAACAAAATATCATTCGTTCCACACATAGTTTTACTGTTGTATCGTCACTGTCACACTTGCAATGTATTAAACAAACGGTGTGTTTATTTTTGTAATTGTGAATTTATTTCTCAGTTGTTACATTTCTCTTGTCATTTGGACATTACAGTTGCATTTGCAAAATATATGGAATTACAAGTCGCTGAAATTAAAATTTATATGCTAAAATATAAATCAGACAAGAATTTGGAATAATTAAGATTTTATGAGTTTATTTGATTAAAAAAAAAGTAACAGTTTTCTAATTTGATATATATTAAAATGTAATTCATTCCTGTGATGCAAAGCTGACACATTATCTTTTTGATATGCTGATTTAGTGCTTATTTATCATTTATTTTTGGTGCTCAATTATTCATAAGGGTATTTATTATTATCAATGTTAAAACAGCTTTTGTTGCCTAATATTTTAGCGTAAACTATGATTTTGAATGAAGTACTTTTTTACAGGATGAACAGAAAGTTCAGAAGAGCTGTATTTATTTGAAACAGAAATCTTTTGTTTAAAAATCTTATTGAAAACTTAATAGTATATAATGATAGTATATCATGTCTTCCATAAAAATATGAAGCAGCGGAACTGTTTTTACCTTGATAATCATAAGAAATGTTTCTTGAGCAACAAATCGGCATATTAGAATGATTTCTCAAGGATCATGTGACGCTAAAGACTAGAGTAATGATGCTGAAAATTCATCTTTACAGGAATAAATTGTATTTTACAATATAATAAAATAGAAAACTGTAGTAATATTACACAGTACTACTGTTTTACTGCATGTTTGATCAAATAAATGTTGCCTTGGTAAGCATAAGAAACTTATTTCAAAAACATAAAATAAAACTTAATTATTCCAAACTTTTGATTGGTAGTGTAGAAAATAAAATACATCAGAATGTAGAGTCACAATTACAAGATATTATATAATCCAATAGAAGGTGGTGCCTAATTTCTAGATGTTCACAAAACAGATCAATGTTTTCTACAGTCTTACGTTTACTTACAGTTGTCTATATAAGCTGGGACAAGAGGATTGAATTTCTGTACAAACTTCCCTTCAACTCCCTGGAAAAAACAGTGTGGGAGTGACAAGAGGGGCCTCATAAGACAAGCTGGGGTCCCAGGGTCTCATAAGACCATAATCCATCCTCACCAGAATACATTGTACATGGAAATGTCAAGAAAATGCTCAAGTGAAGCCCAAAACAGCTTGGCTATCATTACATAGAGTTAAAACAGGATTTCTCAACGCATTACAAGTTACAAGTAAGTTGAACACCTCAGACATGCTTCATTTCAACACTTAATTCTCTGAAACAAAATAAATAAAAATATTAAAACCTTGTAGTTTTTGCCAACAGCTTAGACTTAAAATATTCTGTAATATATTTGTATTATTTTTATAAATCATTTTATTTTAACTGAATTTCTGTGAAACATTCTGCAGAGGCGTGTCATGTGTGACAGATATCCCGCTACATAATGACAGTGTGAAGCAAACGGGAGCAGTTCTCTGCAGGTGAGGTGAGACAGCCAGGCTTCATGCACACATCACGTCTGTGCTCTCAAACACGTATTCTGCCCACTCAAGCCTCAGAAACGGGGAATGCCAGAATCTATTTTGTCACACCACTCTCACAAACAAGTCGACTGCGGCTTTTCCGATGGGAATTTCTCTAAATGGGTGAATCTCGTGAAAAGTGTGAAAAATCATTTTTACCCTCAAATAAATAAAAGCCTATTCTTTTGCATTGTGATACTAATATATATATATATATATACACACACATTTATACGAGATATTAATTGAGGGACTTATTAATTAAAAATGAATAAAATAGAAATAAAACAGAATATAATATTAAAATTAATATAATAAAACTGAAAATGAAAATAAACACAATCAATAAAAATCAACAAAATAAAATAGCTTTACTTCATGTTTACTGTGAACCCGTTTTCTTGAGATTCACCTTGCCAGGTAAGGAAGGAAGGAAGGAAGGAATGATGGATGAATTGATGGATGGATTATAGGTGGATGGATAAATTAATGAATGGCTTGATGGATGAATGAATTAATTGATGGACGGATGGATGGATGATAGATAAATGAATGAATGAATTGATAAATGAATGAATGAATGAATGAATGAATGAATGAATAATTGATGGATGGATGGATGGATGGATGGATGGATGGATGGATGGATGGATCGATAATAGATGATTGAATGGATGATAGATGAATGAATGAAGGAATGAATGGATGGATGGATGGATGGATGGATGGATGAAAATTAATATAATAAAACTTAAACACAATAATCAATAAAAATTAATACAATAAAATAGCTTATTTTTTTTATGTGAACCCATTTTCACATTCATCTTGCCATTAATGGTTTGATAAATAAAAGAATGAATGAAAGAATGGATGCATGCATGATGGATGGATGGATAGATGAATGGATAGATAAATGGATAAATGAATGAATGGGTAACCAGTTGGATAATGAATGAATGAATGAATGAATGAATGAATGAATGAATGAATGGTGGATGGATGGATGCATAATGTATGGATGAATGAATGCATGGATGCATAATGTATGGATGAATTAATGGATGGATGATAGATTGATGGATGAATTAATGAATGGATTGATGGATGGATGAATGAATGAATGAATAATTATAGATGAATGAACGGATGGATGCATAATGTGTGGGTGAATGCATGGATGGATGGATGGATGGATGGATGGATGGATGAATAATGGATGGATAGGTAGATGTTGGATAATAAATGAATGAATGAATAATGTATGGTTGAATAAATAGATGGATGCATAATGAATGAATGAATGATTGGATGGACGGATACATTAATGAATAAATGGATAGATGGTTTGATAATGAATTAATGAATGCTGATGAATTGATGGATGGATTATAGATGGATGGATGAATTAATGAATGGATGGATGGATGTTTGGATTAATTCATTACTTAATTGCTGAATGGATGATAGATAAATGGATGGATGACAGACGAATAAGTGAATAAATGAATGGATGGATGGATAAATTAATGGGTAGATGGTTGGATAATGAAGGAATGTATTGATAGATGGATAATAGATGAATGATGAATTAGTGAATGGATTAATAGATGAATTAATTAATTAATTGATGGGTGGATGATAGATTAATGGATGGATGATAGACGAATCAATGAATAAATGAATGAATTAATACATGGATAAATGAATGGGTAGATGGATGAATAATGAATGAATGAATGAATGAATGATGGATGGATGAACTGATGGATGGACGATAGATGGAAGAATGAATGAATGAATGAATGAATTGATGGATGGATGACTGAACGGATGATAAGCAAATAAAATAATGAATGATGGCTGAATTGATGGATGTTAGATGGACGGATGAATTAATGAATGGATTAATGGATGAATGGATGAATGAGAATGAATGAACTGATGGATGAATGAATGAATGAATGAATGAATGAATGTATTGATGGATGGATAAATGGATGAATGAATGAATTAATTAATTAATTGATGGATGATAGATGAATGAATGGATGATAAACGAATAAATTAATGAATGATGGCTGAATTGATGGATGTTAGATGGATGGATGAATTAATGAATGGATTAATGGATGAACGGATGAATGAAAATGAATGAACTGATGGATGAATGAATGAATGAATGAATGAATGGATTGATGGATGGATAAATGGATGAATGAATGAATGAATGAATGAATGAATGAATGAATGAATTGATGGATGGACATGTTTTCATGAGATTCACCCAAAAACTAATGAATTAATCAGTAAATAAACAAACAAGCAAAAACCACACAGAATATTATGATTTTCCCATTTCCCATGATCAGCGAATCACAAATAGAAACCACAGCATGGTGTCTGAAAATCCTCTGGTGAAGTACAAGACTGGAAACAGCGTTCAGAGGTCAAGGCTGAGACTCTGATGAGGACTATTGTCTGAGACCTGGCAGTGGACTTACAATCAATGCTCTATTTATATCTGTTGTGGAATTTGTCTAATGTCCTTTTTCTGTGGATGGGTTTGGCCCAGATCCAGCTGTGCTGGGCTAGAAATCCCACACCACACACAGTTCAATGCATGAGAAAAACAAGACCTCCAAATGCCTCTGGTTTCTTTGTGCACCCTAATAATTCTGATCTGATTGTCTCTGAAACGTAGCCAGAATCTGACATCATTTCCTGCTCCAGGACTTTGGCATCTATGTAACACTGTGGAGGAGTTTGTGTACTGATCATTATCACAGCTCCAATGTAATGTGGTTAATATCTTCAGACTGCAATAGGTCTGATTTCACTGACATAAAACACCATTCGCTCTCAACCAGTGAGATATTTGTTATTTGTTCTAGTGTGAAAAATAATAACTACTAATATGGCAACTGATCTCTTGTGAGTTTATTTCTTACAACTTAGACTTTTCTCACAAATACGAGAAATATAAAAATTTCTCAAGAATTTTTATATCATAATTGCAAGTTATAAACTACATAAATATCACAATTCTGACTTTTTTCTTGGAATTCTGCTTTTTTAAGAAATTCTCAGTTTACATCTTGCAATTCTGTTTTGTTTTTGTTTTGACTATGTAAAAAATATAAACTTTTTATAAACTCGTAATTAAAATCTCATTGGTCTTAGATGAGTTTATTTCTCACAATTGCATGTTGTAAGATTGTAAGCTCATAATTAAAATATCGCAAAAGACTTTTTTTCTAGAAATTTCGACTTTTTTCACAAAATTAAAAAGGTAGTTGTTTTTTCTTCCTCCACAATTGCGAGTTTATGTCTCACAATTGCAAGTTATAAACTCGCAAGCTCATAATTAAAATATTGCAATTCTGACTTATTTTTTTCTTCTAGGAATTCTGACCTTTTTTTTTTTTTACAAAATTAAAAAGGTTCCCCCTCACAAATTAAACTTTATTTACAACTGTGAGATTCTATCTTGAAATTGGAAATTATAAACATGTAAATAAAATCTCACAATTAATTTTTTTTTTAAACAAATTTACATTTCGCAATTCTTTTTTGTTTTTTTAACTACAGAATAAAAAAATTAAAAGTTATTTGGATCTTTCTCATAATTCTGAATTGTTCCCGTAATTGCCAGTTTATATCTCACAATTTTCTTAATTTAGACTTTTTTCACAGTTTATATCTTGCAACTAAAAGTTATAAACGTAATTAAAATCTCACAATTTTTTTCCCTCACAAAATTACAAATTCTGTTTACAGTACAATTCTGTGTTAGTTTGTTTTTTTCAATATGAAATAAAAAAGAAATGAAAAAGTTAATTCCATCTTTTTATCATATAATTCTGACTTTTTCTCGCAATTGCAAGTTATTAATAAAATCTCGCGATTCTGACTTTTTTCTAGGAATTTCAACTTTTCACAAAATTCTGTTCACTTCTGATAAGTTTGCTTTCCCCTATGGAATAAAAAATTAAAAAGGTTATCTGCCAATTCTGACTTTTTCACGCAATTGCCAGTTTAAATCTTACAATTTAACAGGTCTTCTCACAACTGTGCAATAAAAAGTCAAAACTACATTGTTTATAGTCAATGGTGAAAATAAGCTTTCGTAACTAATTAAGCCGCAAAGAAACCATATTATGGAGATGGAATGATGCATGAAGCACCTCATTAACCAACACTTGACTTCCAAAGTTCTCAAAGGATGCTAGAAAATAATTAAAGACTACGTAGATCTTAGAAGATGGTTTATGGAGCCCAATTCTTTGACACAAAGGGTCGCATGTCGGATCGCCGAAATGACGCGCAAGACAGCAGAACGTGCTTTCAGCTTGAGAAGAATATGCAAATACACACAGACAGCTCAGAGTCTTACGCTGAAGTCCCTAATGAAGTCCTCTCATGCAATCTGTTTTTGCGTCATGCCAGCGCTACGATTTCCGATGCTGCCAAATGCACGACTAGCGCCAAAGTCCCCCGCCAGATCTTGTCTCCCAGCTCAATTATCTTTCTAATCAGCTGCTTCATTGCCTTGAAAAGAGATACAACACTTTCAATTAGGTTTTGTGATTTAGCTTTGTTCTCTTATATGGGGAGCAATCATCCAGTGCATGTTCACATTGTTCGCATCTCGTGGGCTTTTTCTCAATCTCTCCCGAAACCCATTGAGCCTTTGGCCTCCGCCGGCGTGATTCATTTCGCTTTCTCAAGAGCCTCGGTCTTAAAAGTCATTCTCATATCGGCTGTAAACAATGAGAGAGGGAATTAGGACCAGTTGCGTTCACCCTTAACCCGTCTGTCCTTCTCTAGCGCTCTCACACAACTAATGAGAGATCCAGACACAAGAGGAAAAGGACTAAAACAATTCCAGACGCCAATAATAAAGGGCTACCATAAACTAAGGAAAGACGCACACTCGCTTGTACACAGAATAACACTATCAAGACAGAAATGCAGAAGAGGGATTGCTGGGAAATTCAGATGACACAGGAAGATCAACTTTAACAACAGGAAGTGCTTGAAGTAGCAGTATGTGGGGTGGCATGACAAAAATATACCGTATGAGTCACGGTAGATCATGGTCTATCTAAAAATGATTTAAAGTGACAACCCACCCAAAAAAATTACAATTCTGTCATCGTTTACTCACTCTACTCACTCTTATGTTTAAAGTCTGTATGTCTTTTATTGCTCTGCTGAACAAAATTAGATATTTTGAATAACAAAAGGAGCCAAACATTATTTCCCATGTGTTGACAATATATTGTATCTTCTATTAAGTGTCACAGATGAAAGTCATACACGTTTGGAATGACACCAAGTGAATAAATAATGACAGAAATATAATTTTAGGGTTAGCTAGTCCTTTAATTTCTGTAATAGCAAATACAGTATCTCACAAAAGTGAGTACACCCCTCACATTTCAGCAATGTTTTTAGTATATCTTCTTAAGGAACAATACTATAGAAATGAAACTTGGATATATTTTAGAGTAGTCAATGTGCAGCTTGTATAGCAGTGTATATTTACTGTCCCCTGAAAATAACTCAACATACAGCCATTATTGTCAAAATAGCTGGCAACAAAAGTGATTGTGATGTCATTTAACCATGCAAAGTCACATGTCCTATTCATCATGTTCATATTTTTGTCTGCTTGACAGGACCATACAAAGTGTTTATCTTGTATTAAAGCAGTTAAAATTAGTTTGGTGCTTTGAGTACAGTTCTCTCATACTGACCACTGGATGTTCAACAAGGCACCTCATGACAATGAACTCTCTGAAGATTTGAGAATCAGAATTGTTGCTCTCCACAAAGATGGCCTACGCTATAAGAGGTTCAGTAACAACCTGAAACTGAGTTACAGTACTGTGGCCAGGGTCATACAGAGGTTTTCTTCTGGTTATTTATATTTTTCAATGTGCTGTAATCACTTAGTTGAATAAACACCTGTTAAAATGAACATCTGCAGGATGATTTCAAAACCCAGACATTTTCAGAGACAGCAAAAGACATTTTCTGATGAGTACTGTGTAGTTACAGAATTTTCTCAACTCAACCGAAGTTTTTTTTAAGCTGACGTAAGCTGATCTGAGAAAGCCGTGGCTTGTAAACAGTGCTCGCTTAAATAGTGACTGCGATGCTGTGTGTGAAAACCTGATGAACAAGATCAGAAATATCAATATTCTTTAGAAAGTCAAAGACAATTTTCCATGCATTCATTCTTCTATGTTAAAAACTGCTCTCATGAAAATTAGCCATGGTTTTGCTAACCACAGTTTAACCATGGTATGTGTAGTAAAACGGTGTTGAAACAAACATGGTTAGTACATTTTTACTAAAATAAAACCATGGTTAATTTTTGTAAGGGTATTTATCAGTCAAATTCACTTAAAAAATGTAAACAGGTATGAAATATGATCACTAAGAGAAAAACATTGTTAATGAGAAGGATTAGACATCAAACTTAAAAAAAAAATAAAATAAAGGCTGATATAGTATTTTCTTGAAAAATACTAGTAGCCTCCAAAATATTGTCGTACTTTATGTATTAATGTCATTGCATTAGATAAAATATAAAACAAGTAAAAATAAACAGTAAGTAGCATTTAAAAAAGAAAATCACATTTTCAAAGCCACATAAATTCACAAAAGAGTTTTAAACCAGTTGATTAAAAAAACACTAAGAAACAGTGATTTACGATTATTCATTTAGCAGACGCTTTTATCCAAAGCAGCACAAGTGATTCATCTCAAGGAGACAATTACAAGTAATGCTAGCAATACAAAGTTTCAAACACCGTTCAGAAAAAAAAAAGTGAAGTGAGGGAAGTGAAAAGTTTTGTTTTGAAGATGCAGCTTGCTTTGAAATTTGGTTTTCCAATACATTGACATTCAAAACATTAATTCCTCTCACTACTAATGCATTACTTTTCATAAAAAGCAATAAGTGTAACAAAATCAGCTAATGCAGCTCAGCGTAACTTGTAAAAGTCATAGACTGCTGCACACCACCAGATTCCACAATACTGTGATTAATTAACAACTGGCTTTGGGAATCAATTTATTGGATTTCTTTGGTTCACAAAACATGATTTCTGACCAACTCAAGGCCAGCTTTTCAAATTCTTCCACAGATCAGACACACACAAATACAAAAATGCTAAAAAAAAACAGAACAAAAATAACATACGTTTTGTTTTGAAGATGAAATCACATACAGTCTAGACATAAGGGGAGAAAAAATAAAGAACTGAACTTCGTGTTTCATAACACTTTTCATCCTCCACACGCACGTCTGACATTCATGTTTAAAAACATAATAAAGTGGAAGGTTCTGATATTGTTAACTCTCTTTTTTATTATGTGTAGTCATTTATAAAAGAAATAAGCATGATGCCATGACTTAACAGCATCTTTTACCGTGATCATACTCACAGTCTCTCACCTTACTGTTTGATTAGACGACTAGCCGCCAAGCTCTTCTTCTGACTGGGTCAGCTGGTTTTGTTTGGTGAACTAATGGTTAACAGATGAAGCTAACCCTGTCCAGGCCTATAGCGATTTCTCAAGCACCTTTCCATCACAGTTCTCCAGTCAAGAACCTGTGACTGCAGCAGTGTCCTGCAGAAATAAAGCATCTGTTTAGACACAAACAGCTCTTTTATATTTATTCTTTAATATCAACACAAAAAAGTAACTACTTACTTTGGCTGAGTGGTTTAGATATGTATATCAAAAAAGATTCCTAAGCCAAGAACTAAAAATCAAGAGACGCAGAAGATACAACACAACTTCATGAGGACTTAAACTACTTATTTCATAAAGCATTTTGAATGATAATCAGAAAAAGGTCTATATAATTAATATATAATTAGGTTTGGGTGAAAAAAAAAAATGTTGTCGATTTGAATCCATTTTCATTTTAACAAAAAGATATAGATTCATAAATCCCAAGAATTAATTAGTTTGTTTTCAGTAAATGAACGGAACATTTTAGCGCACCTCTCATCCAATAAATCGTAATAAGCTTTGTGCTTTATTGCTTTTGGTTTAAGACAAAGTCTTAGATTTCAAATTCTCTGCATTTTATTACAATATTTAAACAATAAATACCCTTCTGGCACTGTTTAATGTGTGTCACGAATCTGGCCGGTGACCTTCGGTCCGCTCACCACTCTCTCACATTCACATTACATTGACTGTTGCACCACACCCTGGACTACGTTCCCCATCAGCCACTGCGCTGATCACCTGCGTCCAGACGCTATTTAAGCCCTGGACTTCCTCTCATTATTCGCCGAGTATTGTATTGTGTTTAGCATTTTTACGGAGCGCGCTCACGTAATGGCGGCGACAGTGGAGCCCATTCACAAAACGGCAAACGTAATCCAAGGGGCTAGGCAAAAAGGGGTGATCCGAAAAGACAGTCTAGAGTTCCAAAAGGCAGGCAGCGAGACAGAACAAATGATATAACTAGGCTAGGAAACAAGACAAGGAATAACAGAACTAGAAACACGATAGAACTAGGCTAAAGATTGACAAGGTGGCTCCGTAAAGATGCTAAACACAATACAGTACTCAACGAATAGTGAGAGGAAGTCCAGGGCTTAAATAGAGTCTCTGACTGGACGCAGGTGATCAGCGCAATGGCTGATGGGGAACGTAGTCCGGGGTGTGGTGCAACAGTCAATGTAATGTGAATGTGAGAGGGCGACATCTGGTGGTGAGCGGACCGAAGGTCACCGGCCGGATTCGTGACAGTGTGGAATAACAAATCACTGTAGCACCTCAGGCCAAGAGAAGTGGAAGCTTGAACTGATCATCTCCTCCGCAAATCAGCATATTAGAATGACTTCAGAAGGATCATGTGACACTGAAGACTAGAGCAAGAATGCTGAAAATGTAGCTTTAAATCACAGGAATAAATTATTCAGAATTCAATCAAAAACATAACAAAAAAATATTAAAAGAAAAATAAATGTAAAAAATTGCACAAACACCAAAGTTGAAAAATATTTTGATATTTAAAAAGAAAAACTCACACCAACTGGGGCTTCTACAGATGCTTGCATAAATCCATAACAGCATCAAAGCTTATCACAGCTACAATAAAAGCTTTGTACATTATTATTATTCTCCTGCATAAAAAATGGGTAAGATCTTTACATCTGGAACGCAGTTCTCTTTTCGTGTGAAAGGATGCAGAATAGCTGACTCAGTGTTTTTGTACATGGAAAAGCGTGTTTCCAAAGTAAACACAGCGGCCCCTGTAATTGTTTCTGTGTGCCTGTGTAATTCCTGTGTGTATTTGTTTATGCATGAACATGTAAATCTGTGTGAGGTGGGCTGTGATTCATCAATCTGGCAGCACTGCGAGTTTTGTGAGTGGGCATCATAGCGGTGCCCACAGAGAACAGAGGGACGTCAGGATGTTTGAACACTGGAAAAACAAACATTCGTGCAAACATGCACACTCACAACATGAACATGCAGAAAGTGTGTGTGAAAAAGAGAATTCTGCATGATCACGATCAATAATGTCAGCCCTAATCAATATTTCATGCTATTTATTTGGTAAGCAGCACAGCAATAAGTGGGATAATGCATATTGATTTCACAAAATAAACCTCCTTACACTTAAAGAGATGAAAAATGAATATACTGTCATTAATTACTCACCTTCATGACATTCCAAACCCATAAGACCTTCATTCATCTTTAGAACACAGATTTTGACAGTCAAGTCACCTTTATTTATATAGCGCTTTTAACTTTAGTTTTTCAAACTGGTATGTTTCACTGGGCTGCGAAGAAATATAGAACTGAGTATCATCAGCATTACAATAAAAGCTAACACCATGTTTCCTGATGATATTTCCCAAGGGTAACATGTAAAGAGTAAAAAAAAGTAACGGCCCTAGTACTGAGCCTTGAGGTACTCCATACTGCACTTGTGATTGACATGATACCTCTTCATTCACTGCTACGAATTGATGGCGATCAGATAAGTATGATTTGAACCATGCTAATGCACTTCCACTAATGCCAACAAAGTTTTCTAATCTATTAAGTTTGTTGTGGCCGATAGTGTCGAACAAGTGTCGCTAAGATCCAGTAGCTTTAATAGAGAGATACAGCCACGATCAGATGATAACAGCAGGTCATTTGTAACTCTAATGAGAGCAGTCTCAGTACTATAATATGGTCTAAATCCTCACTGGAAATCCTCACAGACACCATTTTTCTCTAAGAAGGAACATATTTGTGAGGATACTACCTTTTCTGGTTTCTTTGACAAAAAAGGAAGATTCGAGATCGGTCTGGAATTAACTAGTTCTTTGGGGTCATGTTGTGTTTTTTTAAAGAGAAGCTTAATAATAGCCAGTTTGCAGGTTTTGGAGATATATCTTGATGACAGTGATTTAAGAATTAATAATAGTTAGAAGGGGATCTATGACTTCTGGAAGCACCTCTTCTATCGCTAACATTCATGTTGTTGGTTTGGATGATTTAACAAGTTCTTCCTCTCCTACAGTAGAGAAGGAGTGTAATTGTTCCTCAGGAGATCTATAGTGCATTATCTGATGCGATACTGTAATTAATGACAGAATTTTAGCATTTCAACACAAGCATCTTCACAAAAATGTGCTTATTTTCTTTTTAACAGAAAATAAAAACAAAATTAGGCATCTGGAGAGATGATTAGAGACTTGTACATGAACATTTTCTATAGATATTACACTGTCTAAGTGCTGGGGCAGAGGTCAAAGAAGAATGTAATTACTACATTTCCTAGGAAATCATAATGGAACAATTTTGCAAATCATCAGAATATAGGCTATACTAAATGAGGCAGCTGTGGATTTTTATGAATAATTCAGCAGCAGATTCAAAGAACCATTATGAAGGCAATCTTCACCCAGGATAAGAGACAGGAAGATTTTCTTTAACCCTGACTAGACGTTAACCTGCAAAAGTTAATCTCTCGCTCATATTGCAAAGCCATTTTCATAAGATTCAGACACTTACTCTCAAATGTATGTAGAAAAGACTTTGGCATTCATTTTCTCTCATTATTTTTCTGCCCCATTATTGATGTCTATAAATATTTTCTTGTAAGTAACGTTATAACATAATGTTTCTGTATGTTGTGTATTCTCTATAGGCATTTACTGCAATACAATTTACCAGATCATCATGGTACATGTGAATTGTTTTTTTTTTAATTATTCAGCATCAAAGGTTAGGAAGACCATTATAAGAGAGGCAGTCAGAGGACACCTTTAACCTAACATAGGCTTGAGAGAGGAAATTACATGTTGTGTTATCGCTTTTCAAAGTACCTGACCCTGACTGAAGTTAACCGCCTTCTTAGGAAAGTTGGACTATTTGAGGAATTCGCAGTGTTTTATCTGCTGGATGAGAGTGAGAGCACATTAGTTCAGGCATGCTGAGTCAGTCAGTCATCTGTGAGCAGTAGATGTAATTAGGTAAGGTAATGTAACACTTACGGTAAACAAGGATAAACAAAGCAACAAATAATGGAAGCAGAGTTTTCCGTGGCAACGCTTGCTGTTTATATGTCATGCCACAAATACTGGCCAGAATGTGTTTATGCATCAGTAGGGTCAGACATCTGTAAAGACTCTGGACAGTAAAAGTGCAATTTGTCTTCTCCATGTGCAAGATTAGTACCTTTAAGACCTGATATATGTTTAAAGGTCATGTCATTTATGTGCCTACAGCAGCAGAATTGCAAAAATCATTTATCCGTTATAGTTTTCTATACTTGGTAAAAAATAAAATAAAATAATCTATACCAGCAATTTATTATTATTATTATTATTATTATTATTTTAATTAGAAAGAAAAAGAAACATTATTGGTATTAAAGGACAGAATTAAAGGCATTAAGCCTTTTGCTGTGGTTAATCTTGAGAAAAAAAAAACAAAAAAAAAAAAACTCTATTTTGTATCTAAAAAATAT
>JAHKKF010536290.1:0-19733 GCA_019740295.1 Labeo calbasu
ACAGACACATTCATCAGATTTTGTCTGATCAGTGTGTAACCCGTGTCTTTTGCTGTTGGTCTGTGTTTTTGCCAATTGAACATGTTGAATCAGCATTTGTCGGGTTGTTAAATGTCTGAGAAGTGATGTAATCAGTAATCAGCTGTTGATATCTGTTAGTGCAGTCCACCTGCAGGAAGGACAATACCCTAGTTTCTAGTCTATTTCAACACCTCCTCCAAATCCCTTGCAACCTGAACATGTCTTTACAAAACAATGTCCTACCATGTTCCTGTCCCATGTGTCTATGCACCTCTTCGTCTTATTCCCACATTCACTTATATCAGTCACCTCCTCTTCTTCCCACCCACACTCATGTTCAGACATGGATTCGCCGCTGCAACTCCCACAATGCCAAACAGTCAACATCCTCCACACATCCAAAATACTGGACCTAACTTAATGACTTCTTCTCTTACATCTTCTCTTACATCTTTTACTCCAACCATGATAGATAGATAGATAGATAGATAGATAGATAGATAGATAGATAGATAGATAGATAGATAGATAGATTCATGAAGTAGAGGACAGTACAGTGCAATGTTGCAGGCAGTCTAGCTTAGTTTAAAAAGTCAACAGCACCATCTTGTGGCTAATTGTGATTGTTACTCAGATGTGATGTCTAAAAACAATACTGTCTATTCATACCCCAGTGCATGATGGGAACACCAGTATCAGAAAAATTGAGTAGATTTTACTTTAATTCTGATATTTAATTATATTTAATTTCTACAATCTTACCAATTTAAGAGGGATCATACAAAATGCGTGTTATTTATTTTATTTATTCAGTTTGTTAGTTAGTTAGTTAGCTAGTTATTTAGTTAGTTAGTTAATTAGTTAGTTAGTTAGTTAGTTTGTTTGTTTGTTTGTTAGTACTGACCTAAATATGATTTTTCACATAAAGATGTGAAATTAAAAGATGTGATAGTCCACAAGAGAAATAATAGTTGAATTCATAAAAATGACTCCATTAAAATGTTTACATATGCTTGATTCTTTTTTGATTTGTTTTGTTTTGTTTTGTTTTGTTTTTGTTCTTGTTGTTTTGTGATAGTTGTTAATTAGACCCTTGTTTGTCCTGAACAGTTAAACTGTCTGCTGGTCTTCAGAATATTCCTTCAGTTCCCACAAATTATTTGGTTTTCCAGCATCTTTTGCATATTTTAGCCCTTTCCGACAACGACTGTATGATTTTGTGATCCATCTTTTTACACTGAGGACAACTGAGGGACTCATATGCAACTATCACAGAAAGTTCAAACGCTCACTGATGCTCCAGAAAGAAACCCTATGCATTAAGAGCCAGGGGTGTAAACTTTTGAAAAGAATGAAGATGTGTACAATTTTCTTATTTTGTGTAAATACCATATTTTTAATACTGCCCTTCAGAAGCTACAGAACATACTTACATGTTTCCCAGAAGATAAAATGGTAACACTTTATTTTGATGATCCCTTTTGAACATTCTGTTAACGATGCACCTACATGTCAACAAACTCTCATTAGTGTGTTAGTAGACCATCACTGTTTATTGTGATGGTCTCCCAACAGAAATTCTACTGACTATAAGAAACTTGACAAGTACATGTCAACTTAATCTAACCCTAACCCTACCAGTCTACCAATACTCTACTAACACTCTAGTGAGAGTTAGAGGATTGTGTGAGTGCAGTGTTTCTTAAAGTCAACAGAATGTGTTAAAGGGACCATCAAAATAAGTTTAATTTACCATGATCTACAAAATCAAAAAATTTCCACCTCCAGGCTTTTAATGCACCGTGTTTCCTTCTGGAGGATCAGTGAGTGTATGTAAACTTTTGAAACAGGTAAGTTGTTGTATTTAACCCTCTTATTTTGATAAAATAACTGACGTTTTGCAGATACTGCAAAGTGTATGTAAAATTTTGACCACAAATGTATCTATTCATTCTGATAATAACATTTAGCGACCACTCAGAAAACCTTTCATCGTCGTCTTTGTCAAACATTAAACAGACATTCCCTAGTTCATTTAGATTTTTTTTTTTCAGTACAGGCTTTCTCAAATACTTGTAAAAATCAATTTATGCCAAATACAAATGTAACTACAAACTATAGTGACATGCTTTGTTTTTCACCTCTTACTTGGTATTAAACAAGTGGACTGGACTATAGTGTGGAGGCGGAGTTTGTGTGAGTGACGTGGGTTATGTAACCTCATCTGACACAACCACGGCTTTCACTTCCCCAGCAGAATGGAGCAGGAGAACTAAAACAACCCAGACTGGATTCTTAGTATTTCACATCAGGGTTTATCCAGACTTCAATTCGGCTGCATTCTCTGCACCTTTAACTTCAAAGATAGGGGGTAAGAGTTCATTTCACAGCTGTCCTAAATGTTTACCTTCTGATCGCACTGGAGTCAGTCTATGTTTACACGTTGATCCACTTGTGTTTCATTTAAAAACTGCCTATGCTGGTGAAGAACAATATATATATATATATATATATATATATATATATGTATGTGTGTGTATTATGAATGAAGATACTGTGTCTACAGGCCAGTTGTACACTGGTTGTTTCATTGCTCTTTTAAACATTCATACTGAGGCCATGCATCTTAGATGGTGACCACATCAAAAAGTAATGTTTTGCTGAAGATATAATAATATATAATGTACAATGTTTCAGTATCTCAACCTATAGGCTGTTCGATCGATTCTATATTTCTAAACATAATTCTTTTCATCAATTGTATTTATTTATTTTTATTGTTTTAAAGGGATTTTCATTTGATGTGCAGCAATGGTGCAGAAATATCAGTCCCCTGTAAGGGTTTACAAGTACCCTTTTGAGCTCATAATGGCGGTGAGTTTTTTAAAAACTGTATGCGTGTGAGAGATTTTGCATGTCAGTCATGTAGTTTAAAAGTCTGTCTATAGTTGTTTAAACCCTTTTATATCTGGTTTTGTGTTTTTTCCAGTTGTGTCTTTTTTTAAATTACCTGCTCCGTACTTGAAACAAGTTTAAACAATTAAAAATGAATGTATAATTACTTTTATATAGTAATGTTCTCAAAGTTTGTCTAGTCAGCTTTACTCTCTCTCAAAGCTGCTTTGCTGTAGAGTTCACTAAACTTTTAGATTGGTTGTCAGCTCAAATACAGGTAAATATTTAACCACACAGAGCACAAGTCTCTATTGCTTTATTGCGTTAATAGCATTTGCGGTTTGAATTGAACTGGTGTTTCATGTGCTTGTCATTATAAAATTAATAGTTAACATCCTGTTTTCTGACTGGCCGATACTACAGTCCAGCTATACTAAAATTTACACTAATAGTAGATTGTCTGCCAAGAGCATGGAACCATCAAAATTTAAGAAACATTTAGAAGCCAGGCTGCTTTTATTATATTTGTACATTTACAAAAATGTCAGTCCTCTCTGTCATTCTCTTGCGTGCAATTTTAGCACCCTTCTAAAGCTCTATGTCACTTTATAAGAGCATTAAATCATCCAATTATAATTTTCAATATGGATCCTAAAAAACTGTTAACATTCACTGGTAAGGTTTGTCTTAATAACTTCTATATCTGATCTAAAACTGATTAGATTAAAATTTCTTCTAAATTCAATTTAAATGTCCGCTTTTGAAGCTGTTGTAAAATGCAGATAAACACACATGTGACTAAATTAATGTGCCAAATTGCAGCTGTAAATTGCACACTTCTCAGATAATTAACTATATTGCTTAGGAGAAGAATTAGTCAAATTAGTAATATTTCCCTGTGGTAAAATCGTTTTTTAGTGGATTTTTACACTTTTACACAAGTTCTACATTGCTTTGCAGTGTATGCTAAATGAAAATGTCAGTTTCATTTCATAGATGTGGTCATTTTAATAGTAAAAAGAAAAAAAAAAAAAAAATCTTACTTCTGCAGTGCCTCTTATGCAAAACTAACAGTAAATCTTTAGATTTCCACATCACCAGCTGACCCGATAAGAGCACATGACGTCAGCCCTCCAATACACGCTTAAATCCTTTCACAACTCTTGTGACCTGTTAATGTTATCACACCCTTTACACAACCTGAGAACCCTTGTGAAAATGCATTAGCATACAGATATAATATACTTACAAGAGTAAACTTCAGTGTGAATTTAATGTAACATTTTCAGACACACTCAATGTTAACTGCATTGCGAAATGTATTACAGTTTAAATTTATATTAAATTCAGTTGGTTAAATTAGTGTGGTTTAAGTACATTTAGTTACACTTTATTTTAAGATGTCCTTGTTACAATGTAATTATACATTTATTAACTACATGTACTTACTATATGGTTAGGGTTAGGATTAGGGTTTGGTTTAGGGTTACTTGTATGTAATTATGCTTAATTTATTGTTATTATAATAGTGTAACAAGGACACTTTAAAATATAGTGTTATCGTACATTTTTAAATGTGATTTTATAATTATATTGTCTTTAAAACATGGTTAAAGTGTACTGACAAATGTACTGACCTGCGCTAGTAAACTAAAATATACTTCAATGTGAGTTTATTAAAAAATATATGTCATGTGTTTAAATATATTAGTAATTACATAATTCTTATGAAGTTGCTATTTACTCTAGTTTATAATGTGCTTTAGTGTGTTAGTCAACACATCAAAATAAGTTTGCTTCTTTAAAGCACAACAAAAATAATGTAAAATGTACTGCAATTTGACAATGCTATAAATTGTACTTAAGTGTGTTTAAAAAAACAGTCATGAAACTGAACTCTCTTGAAATACACTTAAGTGGCTTATGTCATTAATAGTGTATTATCTGCACATACAGTTGATTTAAAATAGATATTTTTTTTAAGATTTGAAGTCCACTACAAGTGCACATTAAATACACTTTTCACAAGAGAAAGAGCCACAACTGTAAGCAACACTTAAACTACAGTCTGTGACTGAATTAAATAATAAAATATCAACGCAAGTGTCAATGATGTTTTATAATATGTAGAGTGCTAAAAAATAGCTGTACTAAAATAACCTGACTCATATGTAACCCTGGACCACAAAACCAGAAATTGAAATTGTACATTTGAAAGCTGTATAAATATGCTTTCCATGATTGTTAGCACAGGACAATATTTGGCCAAAATAGTTATTTGAAAACCAGGAATCTGAGGGTGCAAAAAAATCTAAATACTGAGAATATCACCTTTAAAGTTGTCCAAATACAATGTATTTTGGTTATTGCTACAAATATACCTGTGCTACTTAAAACTGATTTTGTGGTCTAGGGTCACATAAAATAAATCATGGTCTGAATCTTCCTGTATTTTGTGTCTGGAGTGATTCTGTTGCAGTGTTAATTCTGGCAGGTGTGAGCATCAGGAAATCTCAAGGCATGATTGATCAGTTGGGTAATTAGGTTACAGTTCACATGCATTGATCCTCCCCACCCCCACAATGACATCATTTCCCCCGGTGAAAGCCCTGATCGCCCGCTCTTATTGACATTATTATTGTGTATTGGCTTTTTAGATTTGCTGAGTGCACAGTTTGACGTCATTGTTTAGTCGGCATTGGCCACCGCTCACACTTCACAAGAATCAGTGTGCACACTCAGCCTCTGCTGTCAATTAAACCTCCTCTGGGTTTCATGTCACAAAGGCTTACAGTATTATTGTGCTTATAAAACAGCTGTGGAAGAGGTTTGATTTTATTAAAGGCTTGTTGTTCACAATATGAGACCCACTTCAACAAGTAATCATGTTAGTATAGGAGAAGCTTCAGGTATTGTTCTACATTTCCAGGACTGGATCACTAGGTTTGAGCAAAAGTATTGGCGTTCAGTTTAGTTAGAATTTGAACTGGCCACACGTCTCATGGGTGTTGATATTCACAATGACAGAAGGAGGAATTTACAGAGTTACAATTCAACACAGTCAAACAACAGACGAATTTAAACCGTTTATTCACACAGATAATTTGTGTTGGCTAATTCATGTATATTTTCCCTCTGATTTGGACATTAGAGGACAAAAAAATAGAGAAATATTTACTTACTTACTTACTTATTTATTTATTTATTTATTTATTTATTTATTTATTTATGTGCTCATTAAATATATTGAAAAGTAGCATATTTTAAAATGTTTATGCATATGTTGTATGTAAGATCATCAGTAATGGTAATTCATATTTACAAATAAAATCATATGTATACATTTCTTTAAATTTAATTCTACTTTTATTTTTTATTATTTTATTCAGCATTTTAATTCCACAATTACACTGAATTGTTATTAATTTCAAGGGTCATGACATAGATTTAAGTTTTTGTTGTTGTTGTTGTTGTTGTTGTTGTTGTTTTATATATATGTTCCTTGAGATTTACTTAATGTCAATAAAGTTTTTATGAACAAAAAAAAAAAGATATAAAGAAAGAAAGAAAGAAAGAAAGAAAGAAAGAAAGAAAGAAAGAAAGAAAAAAAAACATAAATTAAAAAAAAAGATTATTTTCAACCCGGCCTTCTGTCTAAAACTACCTGTGTTAAGGGGCGTGTCATTTAAGACTTGTCAGTAATCTGCCACTGTTATGGTTGGCTAACGTCATTGCATAGCAAACAGTATCAATGCTCCGCCCCCTCGCTATTGCATGTGAGTGTTATGACAAAATAATCAAAATAAAATGGCAATTTCCAGACAAAGCATTATGAAATCATTAACTTACAGTTTGTGATGCAGCTGCAGTCAGATCTAGTTCCGCTTCATCTTTCAACAGATGTTTCTTAGTGAACTCTCTATGACACTGTGACTTGTTTACAAAACAGAACGCTCCGGACATTCCTCTGACACAATCCGGGATGCAATTAAAATAAACTATCCACTTGTTCCTTACGCTGGGATCCTTCTGATATCTGTACAAAGACGTGAGCAAGCTGTTTAAACCAAACGCGGCAAAGTGGACATCTTCTTTTACTCCATTTGTCCTATTGACGACAGACTCAAACGTGTGGACTGTGTCAGAAAGTGAACTCGCATCTGTATACTGTATCCAGTGTAGACAAGATAGCGGCAGTGATTGTAATTTCTATATGATTTTGACACAGTGCGACACTTGCATTCAGCATAATCGAGGGGCAAGCTGTTAAGCAAATAAACAGTGAGTGGGGCCTATTTTGAGAAGAAGGATAGAACGATATTTGGCCAGGATACAGCTATTTGAAAATCTGGAATCTGAGGGTGCAAGTAATAAATAAATAAATAAATAAATAACCTTTAAAGTTGTCCATATGAAGTTCTTAGCAATGCATTTTAATAATCAAAAATTAAGTTTAGATATATTTACGGTAGGAAATTTACAAAATATCTTCATGGAGCATGATCTTTATTTAATATCCTTATGATTGTTGTCATAAAAGAAAAATCATTTTGACCCATACAATGTATGGTTGGCTATTGCTACAAATATACCCGTGCTACTTATGACTGGTTTTGTGGTCCAGGTTCACACATAATGCTTCATCTCTTGCATAAACTCTGTTATTGTGTACAGTCCAGAGAAAACATTTCATTGTTTGATCAGTCGCTTTAATGGATGACGTCCATGGACATCATCACTTTATTGATTTAACACAAAAGGTCGAGACATCGCCAGCATTTTAAAGAGGCTACCATACTTTTAGTGTAAAGCACATGTTTGTGTACTGTATACAGTATGTACAGTAAACAGCACTGCATTATGTATTGTGTTCAGCTGTGCGTTGTGCTCGACATGACCTTCCTTTCCATACACACACATACACAAAACTATTTCTAAGATTTTACCTGGATGCAAATCAGATTATGTGACAACAACGTAGCATATTACTGTTGCATAATATATTCCCTTTTGTATTCCATTTAGTCCATTAATGCATTCAGTATACTCTTCTGAAGATAGTCTATAGATCATTTACATCTTGCTCATGTGTACATAATAATGTTGTTTGACTTTTAGCAGGATCTTGTTGCTATTTAACCTACGTGACTCTCGCTGAAATAGCAGAGAACACATACTAAAACAAATACACTGGAAAGGCCTCATCCACTCCTCAGAATATTTGCACTGATAGCTAACGCACTGACGTAGATGCAATTTAAAGGGTGTAATGTGACACTAAACTAAATGGAGCACAACAGAAGGACTCTGGACATATGAATCCTTACCATTTAACAATAATATCATGCAAACTTTTCAGTACAGATCATTTGTTTTAGCGCATGTCCTATGACTTGCAGTGAGAACCTTAAAAAGTCATAGGGAGTAAATATTGATGGGCGTACTTGTGGTTAACTTATATAGTTGACTTAAGCCTCATGTGACATACTGTAGGTAACCTGGTCATATGAACTGCCAAGTCATCTAAAACTATAAAAGACCTGTGTTCTGTTTTCAAGAGCACACATAATCTATATGAGGGTAATTTGCACAAGGTGAACAAACCATATTTAAGGTCACTGCACTGTGTGCAAAATTTCTGTCATGTAATCAGTATTTTATCTTTTATATCATTCATTTCTCTGAAGTTCTTTAATTTCCCACACTTATATCTGTCTCATTTTTTTTTTTCTTCCACAGGCCTATGAGAAAAGATTCCCAAACTGTCCGCTCATACCCATGTTTGTGAACAGTGTTATCATCAGTGAGTGTCATAGTGAGGACGGGGCGACCCAAGTGATTGAACGCAGATGTACCGTGGACGTTGAGGCCCCTCGTCTTCTAAAGAGGGTATTACATTTTTTACAAGCCAAAAATAATCATAAACAGTTACAGTTTCCATAGTACAATCATACAAATCTTCTAACATTGTTTATTCTAACTCTTTAACAACGTAAAAAATAACACACTATCTTTTTTATGAACTTTAAAAGCTCCAAAAACACTTAAGAACTTTTGTTGTATGGAAGTAAATTTGTGTGAAGATTCTTCAAACATTCTCCTTCTTTAAAACAACATGTTGGTAAATACATGGGTTTGGAATGATATATGATGGAGTATATAATTACTGAGAATTATCATTTCCTGCATGAGCTATCACTTTAAGCCATTAAAATGTAATAATAAAAGGTACTTTGTGGTGATTATGACACATGACACTGTGTTCAGATTGCAGGAGTGGAGTACATGTATTTTGTCCAGAAGAACTCTTTGAACCGAAGAGAGAGAACTCTGCACATAGAAGCCTATAATGAGTCCTTCTCTAGCAGAGTCAACGTCTATGAGCACTGCTGCTACACGGTCTGAAGCCACATCCTGCTGTTTCTTTCTTACTTCTGGACACGTGTTTATGTGTTAGCCAGTTTACAAGGGATCCTGATGTTTATGTGTTCTCTCTTCAGGTTCATCCAGAGAATGAAGACTGGACTTGCTTTGAGCAGTCCGCCAGCATGGACATCAAATCCTTTTTCGGGTTCGAGAGCACAGCAGAAAAGATTGCAATGAAGCAATATGCCACCAGTATTAAAAAGGTGAGTGTTGTGAATCATGTGACAGGCTGAATTCAAACATATCATTCACAGGGAAACTACATACATTTAAAAAAAAATAAATGAAGGCAAATCAAGACTTTTTTTTTTGAGTATTAATGTTTTTTTTTTTTCTTTTTTTTTTTTTTTTTTGTCACAGTAGTAATGAAACAACGCACAAAAAAATGTAATAGTGCCAAAAATGTGCTTCAGTTTCTTTTTCACCCCAAAAGTATTAACCTCTAAGTGGACATGGTGATGGAAAAACATCCCAGCAGGCACCAGACATCAATATAACGTCAGGTTGAATTTGGACCTCAACGTCAGAGAGCCATTGCATTTTGGTTGAGAATGAAAATCGGGTTGACGCCAGTATTTGACGTCAATTTGACGTTGACTTAACGTTGTATTTTGGTTACACAATCTAAAAACAACAAAATATGTTGATATTGATATTGAAGTTGATGTAAGTATTGGACATCAAATTAACATCAACATTAGACATTGAATTGACACTGCATTTTGGTCACCCATCGTCGCAACCAAAATTGTAACCAAATATCAACGTCTTATGACATGGGATGAGAGATGTTCATGAACACATGAAGAATAAAAATTATTTTTCAATGCTTCTGCATTTTAAGGAGAAGTCCACTTCCAGAACAGATAATGTACTCACCCCTTGTCATCCAAGATGTTTATGTCTTTCTTTCTTAAGTCGTAAAGAAATTATGTTTTTTGAAGAACATGTTTCAGGATTTTTTTCCGTAAAGTTGACTTCTATGGTGCCCTGAGTTTGAACTTCCAAAATGCAGTTTAAATGCGGCTTCAAACGATCCCAAATGTGTTTGTAAATGATCCCAGGTGAGGAAGAAGGGTTTTATCTAGTTACAGTTAGGGTATGTCGAAAAATTCCTGTCTCATGTTCTCCCATAACTTCAAAATCGTCCTATATCACTGTTTTACCTTTTTTGTTAAGGGTGTTTAATCTTCTTTGCATGTTCACTTTGCAAAGACTGGGTCAGTACTTCTGCAGCGATGTAGGATGATTTTGAAATGATTTTTGAAGTTGAGGGAGAAAATACTGTATATGTACTGTATAGAAAATAACCTTGTATTCTGGTCTTGAACCAGAATACATACAGTTCAGGGAGAGCAAGAAAAGGTGAGCGTTTGACATTAAAAAGTATTTAAATTGTATTTCTTTAATGAAAATAACCGATCATTTCACTAGATAAGACCCTTCTTCCTCAGGTGGTGTCGTTTGTAGTCAAATTAAACTGCATTTTGGAAGTTAAAAATCGGGTCACCATAGCAGTCCATTTTATGGAGAAAAATCCTGAAATGTTTCCCTCAAAAAGCATAATTTCTTTACAGCTGAAGAAAGAAAGACATGAACATCTTGGATGACAAGGGGGTGAGTACATTATCTGTAAATTTTTGTTCTGCAAGTGGACTTTTTCTTTAGCACCAGAAAACTCAGTTCACTTTCAAAACTCTTGCATTTGCTAGAGAAACTTTCCAAAGACTCTTATTTTGAAGTTCACAGCTCAACTTTCTCCCAGCCTGCTATGTTACATCATATTATTTCACAAAACTTTGTGTTCTCTCGATTAAATGTTGCATTTCCTGATAAACTGCAAAACATTGGAATGTAATTTCCATCACTAGTTCTGTGTTCACTTGTAAAATTATTAAAGTTTATCGGAGAAATACAAAACTTTTGCAAGCAAATGCGAAAGCATTGCAAAAGAAAATTCTCCCATTTCATTGTGTTACATTACCCTGACCTTTCAGGGTCTCTGTACAAAACATAAAAAGAATGTCATCTGGACAACTTTTGTTAAGAAAAAATAAATTAGTGTTTACTTGCCACACGTTTGCATTCACTCACAAAACTTTTTGTGTTCTTTTGCAAAAATATTCCATTCCCTGAGAAACATCCAATCTTTATAGTATTTCCGAATGCTTCAGAAACTTTGAGTTCATGTATTCAATTTGTTTGCCCCTTACAAAATTGAATCATGGTTTTAATATAGTAAAAGCGTAGTAACCATGTTTTTTTGTTTTGTTTTGTTTTTTGCCACATTGACTACCATTTGTACAACCATAGTTTTACTATAAATACCATGGTTAAGTTATGGTTAGTGTAGAAAGACTATGGCTAATTTGTGGTTACCATAGTTTAACTATAGTAACCATTGTTTTTTTTATTTGATTTGTAGTAAAACCATGGTTAATTTGCATAAAGGGGGCGACGCCATTTGAATATAGTTCTACCCATGTCATAGAATCTCCATCACTGTAAAACTTTAACAGGCAAAAATTTTTGTCAACCTGTCCTCTTAAAATAATAATAATAATATATATATATATTTTTTTTTTTTTTAAATATCTGGACAGCTGAAACAGTTTTGTCAAGAACAAGTAAACATTAACACTAAAACATTCAGAACATTCTTTTTATTATTATTTCACCAAATAAATGTTTACTTTATCTAGATCCAGACAGTCATATTGACTGGCCTGCCAAGTTTCTTACTTCATTATTTTCCAGGCTTTCCTTCCTGCTTCCTGTTTCCTTTATGCCTATATCAGGATCTGTTTTTCTGTAATGCTGACTTGCGTGTAAGAGTATGTTTGTATGCGTCTGTGTACCTAAAGCCAATGTTTGCTTGTTTCATTTGTGTAAACTCTCTATTTGTCTCTCTCTTTCTTTCCACAGGGAAAAGAGATTATTGAATTTCACCTCAAACAACTGGAGGAGGAGGGTATTACCCACGTGCCCCGCTGGGCAGCTCCTCCTGCCCCCACCTCGTCTCACGGCCTGCCTGTCAGCTCAGCCAGAGCTATCCCAGCATGCAGCAGCAGAGCTCACCCCGGCTCCACGGATGTCCTGCCAGGATCTCCGGATGGTGAGATGAATCATAGTGCTGCCCACTAGCATGTGCTCATAAATATAATAATGTGGAGGAGGAATGATAAGATGTTGCGCAACAACATAAATCCAAAATCCAGTGCCATCTACTGCCTTTCAAAGTACTTTCAAAGGAAGTGTCCTAAATGCACTTTAAAAGAAACCTCATAGCTTGTCATGACTTATTTGAAGCTCTGTACAGTAATAAAATTAAGGGTAAAAAATCAGTATTGATTTCAAAATAAATTTGTGTTAGCATGATGCTAAGCTAATTCCATTATGTTCCCAACATAAAACACACAGCACTGCGAAAAATAGCCAATGGTCTCCTACACGTTTCTCAACTGTTGGGTGTGTGTTGTTTTTGCAGACAAGTTAGATGCAGACTACATCTCCCGTTATCTGGGAAAACTGACCCCTTTTCAAGAGAGCTGTCTAATTCGTCTACGACAATGGCTGCAGGAAACACCCAAAGGCAAGGTGAGTGCAATATTCGAAATGAATATACTAGTACAATATCCCTTATTATAGTAAACGTGTAGTAACCATGTTTTTGGGCATATTGACTATCATTTGTATAACCACAGTTTTACCACAAGTTCCATGGTTAAACTATGGTTAGTGTAGCAAAAACATGGGTAATTTGTAGTTACCATGGTTTAACTGTAGTAACCATGTTGTGTATTGTTTTTTTTTGTTTTGTTTTTTTTTTTTTTCTGGTAGTAAAACCATGGTTCATTGTCATAAGGGATATATTGTATGATGTACTATCACTTTTTTTTTTTTTTTTTTTTTTAAGAAATGAATAATGTATATTTTAAACAGCATTTATTTAAAATAGAAATATTTCGTAACAATATACAATACCATTCAAAGTTTGGGGTCAGTACATTTTTTTTTTTTCTTTCTTCTTTCTTTGTTTGAAATAAATTATTACTTTTATTCAGCAATGATGTGTTAAACTGACCAAAAAAAAAGTGTTAGTAAAAAAAAAGTGTTAGTAAAAAAAAGTGTTTGTAAATGCTGTACAAAAATAAATGTGTTGTAAATGTTTTGTAACTTCATCAAAGAATCCTGAAAAAAGTATCACAGGTATACAGAAGTATATTAAAATAGAGTATATTTCATAATATTACTTTCTTTTCTGTATTTTGGATCAAATAAATTGAACTTTGATGAGCAGAGAAAGACTTCTTTAAAAAAATATATATTAAAAATCGTACTAATCCCAAACTTTTGAACGGCCGTGTTACAATTACAGACAATTATGAATTACAGACCTGATCTGGGATTTTAACGGACATAATTACTGAGTTATATATGAATCACTTTAGATCCCTAAAGACCAGCATGTGCTGCGTTTCCTGCGTTCACGGGACTTTAATATTGAAAAGGCCAAAGAGGCTTTGTGCCAGACACTCACATGGAGGAAGCAGCATCAGATAGATTTCCTGTTAGACACATGGGAGTGTCCACAGCTCCTGCAGGACTACTACACAGGAGGCTGGCACCATCATGATAAAGGTGTGTCTTTTCTGTATGTTTAATTTGACTTATACGTTGTCTTTAAAAGCATGTGACAGAACTAATGGAAAGCCTTTCAACTGAAGATGTGCTAGTCCTATGATAGACATACAATCAGCCTGTGAGTAGAACATCAACTGAAGCGAGGGTTTCATACTAATCAAAGGAATTGATCTGAGCAAGTTGTTTTCCATAAGGATATATTAACAAGCAGAAGTCACTGTGGTTATGTGCTTGCCTGTGTATGTATTTTGTAGATGGACGTCCTCTTTATATCCTGCGACTTGGACAAATGGACACCAAAGGTTTAGTGCGAGCGCTGGGAGAAGAGACTCTTCTGAGACATGTAAGAATTAGACTAATACACACGCTTGCCCATGCTTGGTGCTTTGCCATACAGCAAGTATTAGTTCAGATCAATACACAGTGCCTTGCGAAAGTATTCAAACCCCTTCATGATTTTCACATTTTGTTATGTAGCAGGCTTTTTTTTTTTTTTTTTTACCACATAAATCTATATTCCAAGGCCCTTCTCTATCGAATGCTCAGTTTGGGCAGGAGGGCAGGTCTAGGAAGAGTCCTAGTTGTTCCAAACTTTTTCCATTACGAATAATGGAGGCTACATGCTTGTGTGAACGTTCAATGCAGCAAAATTTTATCTGAACTCTTCCCCAGGTGTGTGGCTTGACACAATTCCGTCTCTGAGCTCTACAGGCAGCTCTTTTGATCTCAGGGCTTGGTTTTTGCTCTGATATACATTTTAAGCTGTTAGACCTTTTATTGAGAGGTGTGCGCCTTTCCAAATCATACCTATTCGATTGAATTTGCCAGTTTAACTCCATTCAAAGTGTAGTAACATCTACAAGCAATATGATTTCTCCTGAGCTAAATTTCAACTCTCTCAGAAAAGGGTATGAATACTTACGCAATGGAGTCATTTCATTTTATTATTATTATTATTTTGTTTTATTTCTAATAAAGTTGTTACAAACCATTTTTTTGCTTTGTAATTATTGTGTATGGAATGCAGATAGAAAAAAAAAAATTAAAGCAGTTTAGGCTGCAACATAATACATGAAGAGGTTTCAATAATTTCGCAAGGCACTGTGTAACAACGATACAAGTGATCTTTTGAATTTAGATCTAGCTATATTGTTATATTATAGTGTTGTCTAGCACATATATCACAGATGCCACAGGTTCTTGGACACATGTCTGAACATTCAAATGCAATTAAGATATTTAAAGGAACATGCCACTATTTTTGACAAATAGGCTCATTTTCCAACTCCCCTAGAGTTAAACAGTTTTACCATTTTCAAATCCATTCAGTCAATCTTCGGGTCTGGCGGTAGCACTTTTAGCACAGCTTAGCATAGATCATTGAATCTGATTAGACTGATAGCATCTCATTCAAAAATGCCCAAGAAGTTTCAAGATTTTTCTATTTAAAACTTGACTCTTATGTAGTTACATCGTGTACTTTGCTTTGCTGCCGTACCACGGGTGCAGCAGGTGCAATGATATTATGACTTCCGTCAACATAAGGGAGATTCTATTTTCAGGCACTGCATCATATCATTACGACTGCTGCACCTATGGTACAGCAGCAAAGTTCCTTGGTTATTACGTCAGAATAACAATAATAATGGTCTAATCAGATTCAATGATCTATGCTAAGCTATGCTAAAAGTGTGACCGACAGACCCAGAGATCAGCTGAATGGATTCAAAACGGTAAAACTCAACTGTTTAACTTTAGGGGAATTGGAAAATGAGCCTATTTTCAAAAATAGTGGTGTGCTCCTTTAAATATTGGTCTGTTTTGTTCAAGCAAGAGTAAGAAATTCTCAAAAATTACTAATGAAGATATGATTGGTTGTTACCAGTCAAAAAAAAAAGTGGTTGATGAAAAGTGTCATGCTCATTTATATGCCTGAACATTTGAAGGCAATCAGGAGATTTAAATATTGGTTAGTTATGTTTCTAAGCAAGTGTAAACTATTCTCAAAAAGCATGAAAGAAGATCTGATCATTGTCTGAAGTGAAAAACAGGCTGTTGTCAAAGTCAGATGTGAGTTTAACATTAAAAGTCATTTAAGTGACATTGTTGAGAAATGTAAGGTATTGCTTTGGTTCCAGTTAGTAACAGATGATTTTAGACATAAGGACATTGTTAGTTTCTGTAATTGAAAATTATTAATATTTGGTAACTATTTTGGTCATATCATCACACCTTTAAGTAGTTGAAACAGGAAGCTTCTAGAAAGTCAACTCATAATGCTTTAATTAAATGTGACCATGACAAGGAATGAAAAACTAAATGTTGGTGGAAGCAGGAGAAAAAACCTCGGGAGAAACCATCATAAACCATGGGAACCAGCTCTCATCTGGTCAAATTTAGTAGAATTACTATATTCACTGACATCTTTCACCTTTGGCCCAACCTTTAGGTGCTGTCCATCAATGAAGAAGGTCTCAGACACTGTGAAGAGAACACCAAAATATTTGGAAAACCAATCAGGTACTTATTCATGCATGTCCAAACAGGTTATGTATGTACAGTTGGCATAACGAATGGAATTAAAATGATTTTTTTTTTTTTTTTTTTTGGTTTTGGTTCCAATTTTAACTTAGTGAACTTCTAAATAGACCTAGTATAAAAAAGAATCAGCAGTATTGGCCATAAACATTATGAGCCAGTTTTACTAAACAGGGCAAATTAGCATGAAACACAATTCCATAAAATCATCGATGAGAGGGGAATTTTTTGTTATTTACTAACAATGCGCACATTAAAGGAGAAGTTCACATCCAGAACAAAAGTTTACTGATAATTTACTCACCCCCTTGTCATCCAAGATGCTAATGTCTTTCTTTCTTCAGCTGATTATAAATTATGTTTCTTGAGGAAACATTTCAGGAGTGTTCTCCATATAGTGGACTTCAACTGTGCCCCCCAAGCTTGAACTCCAAAAATGCAGTTAAATGCAGCTTCAAATGGCTCCAAATGATTCCAGCCGAGGAAAAAGGGTCTTATCTAGCAAAACGATCAGTCATTGTTGAAACAAATTGACAATGTATATACTTTTCAACCTCAAATGCTTGTCTTGTCTCTGCATTGCGCATGTGTAGTCTTTGTAATCCGGGTCAATACATTTAGGGTATGTCGATAAACTCTTGTCTCATTTTCTTCTTCAAAATCAAGGCTGTTTTGCCTTTTTTGTAAAGGGCGTTTGACCTTCTTTGCATGTTCACTTTGTAAACGCTGGGTCAGTACTTCTGCAGCGATGTAGGATGAGTTTAAAGTTGGAGAAGAAAACGAGATGGAGTTTTTCAACATACCCTAACTGTATTGACCATATTGAAACGGAAAAAAAACAGACTTATACAAGACAAGCGTTTGACAATATAAAGTATATAAATTGTTAATTTGTTTAGAAAATGACCATCATTTTGCTAGATAAGACCCTTCTTCCTTGGCTGGGTTTGTTTAGAGTGCTTTGAAGCTGCATTTAAACTGCATTTTGGAAGTTCAAACTTGGGGGCACCATTGAAGTCCATTATATGGAGATAATTCCAGAATTTTTTTCATCAAAAAAACAATTTCTTATCGACTGAAGAAAGAAAGACAGGAACATCTTGAATGACAAGGGGGTGAGTACATTATCTGTGAATTTATTTTATTTTATTATTATTTTTTTTTTTGTTCTGGAAGTGAACTTCTCCTTTAAAGAATACAGACGCAGCCAGATCATTTCTATAATGACCAGTGCAATCTACCAAGAGAAAAGCAAATTACTGCCTGCTTTAAGACATGCTTTTTTTGGCCATTAAGTAATGGCACAAATACCAGCAATTTGACTAATGCAAATGTTAGTAAAATGCGTTGCGTGATTATTTTTAATACTCTCCTCCCAGAAATTTTGCATCTAATAGGGAAACTCCTACAAATGCATATTCAATACTGTCAGGTGCAAAACTAATGTCCACGCCTTTTCGGTGCTAATTCTTCACTTCATCTTAAGTAAGTCCTGACAGTAGTATTTTAATGGCAAAAGACGTTTTGTGTTGGCAGACGCAGTTAGTAAAACTGTCCCTAAGTGTTTTATTTGATGTCTCTAAGCTAAGTAATAACCGCTTCTGTGCTGTAGTTGTTGGACGTGTCTGGTGGATCTTGAAGGGTTAAATATGAGGCATCTGTGGAGACCAGGAATCAAAGCCTTGCTGAGGATGATAGAACTTGTAGGAGCCAACTACCCTGAAACCCTGGGCCGTCTCCTCATACTAAGAGCACCCAGAGTGTTTCCTGTGCTCTGGACTTTGGTAAACACACACACAAACATAGGATTTCACATAAAAAAGTATGTTAACAAATCGTTCACATAATGGGAAAGACTGAGATTACCATTTACTCAGTCTTCTTTTAATGATTGTTAATTGTTCTACACATTGACCTGTCAGAGTTAAATGTCATGTTAGCGTGGTGCTACTGCACTCACCTGACCTTTCTTAATTACCAGGCTTCTGTAAATGTCATGTTTACCCAGGCCTGTGTTAGTAGTGCTAATGAAAAATGACCTGCTGATCTCTGTTGCACTCTGTTCTGCGTTCAGGTGAGTCCGTTCATTGACGAAAACACGCGGAAGAAGTTTCTCATCTATGCTGGAAATGACTACCAGGGGCCTGGAGGTCTGGTGGACTACATCAACAGAGACTTCATCCCTGACTTCTTAGGAGGAGATGCTCTGGTGAGTCTTTGAGAACTGTTGTTGGTGAGATCTGACATGTATAAACTTTTGGATTGGTTGAGAGACTTTCTGGTACCTGTGGGGTCACCAAGCTGGAACTTTTTGCATCATTTGTGCCCCTAGACCACAAAACCAGTCATAAGGGTACATTTTTTAAAATGGAAATATGCATCATATGAAAGATGAATAATAAGCTTTCTGTTGATGTATGGCTTGTTAGGATAGGACAATATTTATATAGATACAACTATTTAAAAATCTGGAATCTGAGGGTCCAAAAAAATAATAAAAAATCTAAATATTGAGAAAATATTTAAAGTTGGCCAAATTTAAGTTCTTAGAAATGCATATTACTAATCAAAAATTAGGTTTATACATATATTTATGGTAGGAAATGTACAAAATATCTTCATGGAACATGATCTTTACTTAATATCCTAATGATTTTTGGCATAAAAGAAAAATCGAGAATTTTGACATACAGTATATAATGTATTTTTGACTATTGCTGCAAATATACCCGTGCTACTTAAGGCAGGTTTTGTGGTACAGGGTCACATTTGTTTAAACGTGACAGGACATGTCATGTGCCTTTCTTAGACCAGCAAGTCATTCTCAAACAATTATTTGCATACTTGTATTTAAATATTGTTTTATGTGTACATATTTATCATGAAAACCACAGAGTGGTTTGTGTCTAATGCATATCAGTCAGTTAAACCATTGTGAAAAAGAACAACACTTCTGTATATTTATAAAAAGAGCACGTATTATAGAAATTGTATATTTTAAAAGAATACACATACAGGACACATGTAGCTGTATAATATTTATTTAGACAGTAATGATAATCTAATATCACTCTAATGTAATCTATTAACTGTGTTTTTCTTGTTTAATTTAGTGTGATGTTCCTGAGGGTGGTCTGGTTCCCAAGTCTCTGTATCGTACAGCTGAGGAGCTGGAAAATGAAGAGGTTAAACTATGGAATGAAACCATC
>JAHKKF010536292.1:0-30034 GCA_019740295.1 Labeo calbasu
ACCCTTCTTCCTCGGCTGGGATCGTTTAGAGCCTTTTGAAGCTGCATTTAAACTACATTTTGGAAGTTCAAAATCGGGGGCACAATTGAAGTCCATTACATGAAGACAAATCCTGAAATGTTTCCCTCAAAAACCATAATTTCTTTCCGACTGAAGACAGAAAGACATGAACGTCTTGGATGACAAGAGGGTGAGTAAATTATTTGTACATTGTTGTTGTGGAAGAGGACTTCTCCTTTAAGGAACGAGATGCCATTTGATTGGTTAGTTCTTTCAACTCAAGGTCATTGTTAGTGGTGTTTGCCAAGGCAAGAATGGCTGTTGCTATTATTCATACAAAGGGTTGGGGATTTGAATCAACCTGTTTTTGCAACACACTTAAATGATACCTCAAGCGAATTTACAATCACCTGGTTGGTTATAAAATAGGCTTAGAAAATCCCATATACTTGATCTAGGGGAAAAATAAAATACAGTTAAAAATTAAAGCTGCAAGTGGTGTTGACAGGACCCTCACACCCAGGCTTATCGCCACCCACTGGTTTTATGAAAATAGCAACCAGTGAGCAATATGCATTTAAAGTGATAAATATAGGAGGAATATGTCAAAGTCAATTATGTGCCAGACTTCCTGCTGCCAGCTGGTGGCACTATGACTACAACTAAGTATTGGCATGTAGATGTGTTCAGGCCAGGACTTTTATCAAGCATATGAAGTTAGGTGCAGATTGAACATGGTATGTTTCAGTTTGAGTGTAAAGCATGACATATCCTGTCAACTACAGGTGGCGCTATGATTATCCCTGATTATTAGCCTTTAGACGTCTTAAGGCCAGGACTCTTACTAAACTTGAAAATGGCAAAAAAGGCACAAAACTTGCTGAGAAAATTCAAAATAACAGACTTCCTGTTTGGTTTCAGACTTTGTACTGAGGACTACCGGGGTTATATGTGTCTACCGAATTTCGTACATGTATGTGAAACAGCTCAAGGGGCACTTCGTTGAAATTTTATAGGTGGAGCTATTGAGCCATTTTGCCACACCCACTTCAGATACCCATGTCAGATGTAAATTTGCACTACTTATTGCGTGTGTGCAAAGTTTCATGAATTTTCGAGCATGTTTAGGCCCTCAAAAATGCGATTCATTTTGGAGAATTGTTTTATAAGTGGTGCTATTGAGCCATTTGCCATACTCACTTCAGAAACCCATATCAGATGTAAATTTTCACTACTTTTGGCATGTGTGCACAGTTTCATGAGTTTTCGAGCATGTTTAGGCCCTCAAAAATGCAATTAATTTTGGAGAAGAAGAAACTGAGCAATTCCAACAGGATCCTTGCACCAACAAACAACAAACAATTTTTTTTAATCAAACTGGCTATTGAACCTTTACACAAAATATGTTTTAAAAATACATTTAATTAAAAAAAAGTGTTTTTAATGGCCACATCTGTATATCTAGTACACATCGTATTTAATTTTTTAAATTTTTTTATTTATTTATTTAATTTATAAACTTAATTATTTTCTAAACATTTCATTTTCAGGAAATACATTACAACAATTATTTATTTATTTTTAGGATGTTGTCCTATTGACGGACTTCACCATCAAAAAGTCTCCATCTTTTCTCAGAGACAGACTTCATCCATGTCAGCTGGAGATGGATGGTGACAATGCCTGTGTCTATGTGAGTGTCATCTGTTTGCATTTTAAAGTCCTCACCGTTGCCTTCTTGAACTTTACTGAAAACTATATATCTTACTCCAATATCTTTTTTTTTTTTTTTTTTCTTTTCCAATTGCTTCCATATGGATGTGTTTGATAGGTATGTCCCTCGGCCGCCCCCTCCCACGGTCCCTCCACTTCAGAGGTGCTGTATGCATTTCGTCAAATGACAAATCTCTCCCACTTCGTCCTAATACCACATATGCAGTTTATCCCTCAGAGATCAAGGAGATTCTTTATCTAAATTGGCTTCTGTCTACTGGCTTTGGTCTACTCGTCTCTGTCTGGATGTGTGATTGGTTGTTCCTTCACTTGAGTACAGCGTCCTTTATAATTTGCAAACTTCTTTTAAATTTGCATGAGCCAGATCAAGTGTGTCAACACTACATGTCTCCAGTCTAGACTAAATGAAGAAAGTCAGGAAAACTAGCTCAGCGTTCATTTTCATGCATGTATCGGATTTGTTGATGTTAAAAGAACGTTCCTGCTTCGACACAATTTAAGCTCTAATGTCTATAGAAAATAATGCTGTCTAAGGTATTGTTTCTCAGTTTTTCGGTCGCCACAAATGCTGTCGATAGAGCTTAACTGATATTAAAGCCAGAACATTTTTTTAAAGCCAAAATTTCTCTATTTCTTTGAAGGCCAAATACACTTATGTTTCTCTAAACAAGTTGAAGCCCAAGACAGTGGTGAACGTCTATGGTGTGGTGACCTTCTTCAAACAGCCTTTCCCCTCTAAAGGTTCAGGTCAGTGAATTTCCTTCATCTCAGCGAGGCTGTAATAGGGTCTTCCATTGTTATTTGAGCCCTCTTGAGAGTGAGGACAGAGGAAAGATGACTTTCTAAATGACTTTCAGGGCCACTTTCGAAACGGACGTCAAAACAAAGGAAAAAACTCTAATGGATATCAAAATAGTTGAACTTGTCTCTCAGTGTATGTCACGACAGAGTCTTCTTCGAGTCAAGTTTGGATGTTATGCTTTGCACTTTAGTGATCGAATAACTTTTCGGAGGCAACCGAAACAAAACTGCGACCTTGGGTTGTTCCGCTGACCGTGAACAATGAGGTTGGCTCTCTGCAGTGTTAGCATGAGATTATTTATACCAAGGTCTTAGAAGAAAAGCTGAGGCAAACCAGTTATTGCCAGAACGTTCTCTCTCACGGTGCCTAACCATGCTAACTTCTTGCGATTTTCTTTATGTAAATACACTTTAGTTCATTTATTGTTTTGGATCATGACTTGTAATGTGTGATAAAGTGCCAAAAATCAATCTCTGACACACTCAGTTGGTTTATTGAAGTTTCAGTGTTTTGATAAGTGGATAGAATGTAAACACCCATTTAGCGTAATCAGTGGAGGGAATTGTGCATCATGTCCAAAAGGTGACCAATTGATCCTGGATCAATGCTCAGTGAGGCTGCAACTCCTTTATATATTGACCTGTAGATATTCACAGTCCTGAAATGCTAAACATGCCTTAGGCAAAAGCAGAAAGAACGTATATTTTTGTGCAGGCGAAATGATCATCGGTTTCATTCGTTTAATGGATTCAGAGCACTGTAAGTAATTATAAGAGGTTGATCCATAAGTGTGGTTACTTCTGTTTTTAGCAGTGCAGGCAGTACTTTAAAGTATGAAAGACTGTTTCCGTCACTGAATAAAAAAAAAAAAGGTAATTGCAACTTATCTCGCAATTCTGACTTTTTTCTCAAAATTGTGAGATATAAACTTACATAAAGTTATAAAATTCTGAGAAAAAAAATATCTCGCAATTCTGAATTTTTTCTCTGAATTGCCAGATATAACCTCGCATTTGTGAGAAAAAGTCAGATACAAACTTGCGTTTGCGAGAAAAAGCTTGCAATTCTAAGTTTATATCATGCAGTTCTGAGAGAAAAAGTCAGAATTGCGAGTTTGTATCGCAATTCTGAGAAAGCAGTCAGAATTGTAAGATTTTCTGAGATTTTCTTGCAATTCTAAGAACATAACAGTCTTTTTTTCCCTCAAAATTGGACTTTATGATTTGCAACTGCGAGTTTATATCTCACATTTCTGAGAAAAAAAAGTCAGGTCAGAATTGCGAGAAAAAAGTTGGAATTGAGAGATGTAAACTCGTAATTGCAAGAAAAAGACAAGAATTGTGAGATACAATTCGCGATTGTGAGTTTATCGTGCACTTCTGAGGAATTGCAAGTCAGAATTGCAAATTTATATCTCAATTCTGAGAAAAAAGTCTACAAAAGAATTGTAAGAGAAAAAAAATCAAAGTAACTTTTTTTATAAACTCGGAATTCTGAGAACATATCAGTCTTTTTCCCCTCAAAATTGGACTTTATAACTCGCAATTGTAAGTTTATATCTCGCAATTCAGAGAAAAAATTCTGAAGTTTATATCATGCAGTTCTGAGAGAAAAAGTCAGAATTGCAAGTTTGTATCACGCAATTGTGAGAAAACAGTCAGAATTGTAAGATAAGAAATTGCAATAACTTTTTTATAAACTCACAATTCTGAGAACATATCTGTCTTTTTTCCCCCTCAAAATTGGACTTTTGCAATTACGGGTTTGTATCTCACAATTCTAAGAAAAAAAGTCAGAATTGAGAGATGTAAACTCGCAATTGCGAGAAAAGGATAAGAATTGTGAGATACAATTCAGATTTTTTTCTCGCAATTGTGAATTTATCAAGCAGTTCTGAGGAAAAAAAAGTCAGAATTGCAAATTTATATCTCAGTTCTGGGAAAAAAGTCAGAATTGTGAGTTTGTCTCGTGCAGTTCTGAGAAAAAAGTCTACAAAAGAATTGTAAGATAAAAAATATCAATAAGTTTTTTATAAACTCGCAATTCTGAAAACATATCAGTCTTTCTTCCCCTCAAAACTGGACTTTATGACTCGAAAAATTCAGAATTGCGAGATGTAACCTCGCATTTGTGAGAAAGTCAGAATTGTGAGATACAAACTCACGTTTATATCATGCCGTTCTGAGAACTGTCAGAATTGTAAGATTAAAAAATCACAATAAATTTTTTTTAGAAACTCTGAGAACATTTTTTGTCTCATTAATGACAGAATTTTAATTTTTGGGTGAATTATCCCTTTAAGACTAGTCTATATTTGTTCACTTGTCATAGTCACAAGCATATCAATCATCCTATTTGTCACTAGATTACTGCTCTACACTAAAGATCACTGATCAATCGGATGTTAAAGTGGGCTGCAACATCTTCTCTAAAAAACTGGAGGATCACCCTGTCGTCTTTAGAGCTGGGGACATTATTCGACTTCACAGATTCAAGGTTAGGAGATTTGACCTGTTTATTCGTTCTTCTGAATATTGAAAGTAAGCGTATTTGTCAAGTCACGTATTTGCTTTAGCAGTGATGTCCATTTGTGTTTCTGGAGGGCAACCTTCCTGCAAAGTTTAGCCGTAATTAAACACACCTGACGAGTACCACCTGACACATTCCCAGAAAGCACACATACATCGGCAAAATGTTTATGACAGAGGCTCAGGAAACCTGACATTCTAGAGCCAATTTCAGATGGTAACTGTTTTTCATAGGGACGTAAGCTATTTTTTAAATTTACAGGGGTTATTCTGTGATTTTGTTGCTATCCAAATCCAGAATGTTTTCTCTCACCACCCGTGTAAAAATCTCCAGCCTAAAGCCCTATTCGGACAGGACTAGTTTTACAGGGGTTCGTTAGAGAAATTACCTACTGTTTTTCGGCAAACTCAGTGATCCTCTGAGAAAACTAATCCCATCCGAAAGCAAATGTCTGTGATTGCCTACGGTATTTTTTTCACATCGCATTTCCTTGTGTGTTTTGGCCAACCCGAATTACCGTAGATGCTCTTACCATGCGCATTTGTTATGTTTTCCTCTCGGCAAAGAAATAAAAAATAACAATAATAAAATCAAGAGCCAGATCACGTTAACTTCTGTAATATCAGCGTCAGGTAAGATTACTCGCGTTCATTTCTGCACTCATTAGTGTTACATAATGTTTTAACTACATATGTACATTTATGAATATTATAAATTAAACATTGTTTCACTACAAATAAATAAAAATAAATAAAATAGTTAAACTACAGTAACCACACATTAACCATTGTTTTGCTATACTAGCCATTCAGCTTCACCATGGTATTTGTGGTAAAACTGTGTTAATACTGTGGTAATCAATCTGACTATAAGCAATGGACGCATGAGCGTGTGATCTCTGCAATGCCCAGATGTACGAAACGGACCCTCCCACCTCTGTAATAAACACGGAGATGTTAGTCCCATCTGAATTGATACATGACAATTGCATCCATCAGGTGATAAGAATAGAAACTCAAACGTAGTTTAGAAAACTAGTCCCGTCCAAATAGGGCTTAATTACCTACTGTTTTTGACAAGCACCAATGTCGTGTGGTAATTTAACTACCGTCCAAATCCACATCTCATTTATCACAGAGGTGCCATGTAAATTTATTTTTACAGACGTCCACATGAGAAACAATTACCATCCAAATAGGGCTAATGTTAAGCATCTTTTTTTGTGTAAAACATAAAAAAGAGCAAATTCACACACTCAAATGGTACATTTAAACTGATGTTAAATTGCTGTGACAACACAGTCCATGAGAATTGGAGCACGTTTAATGCAAGTACGCAATGAGATGATGCAGTAAACACCAATGGGACCGTCCCCCAATTGACTGAAGAGCTGTCAGTGTAAATACATTTTGAATTTTAAACATTGCAAACACATTGGTCTGATATACTTCTAACATCTAAATAAATTTCTTGGTGACATGTATGTATGCCGATTTTAGAGCGTCACCAGTTTTAAGTCATTCTCACTTTAAGGCTCTGTTTGACTAAGTGTGTCTTTTTCCCATATCCTCGTAGGCTGATGTGTTCAGGGACTCCATGTCACTCTTGAACACCTATGGTTGGTCTACAGTCACGTTTGATGGAAAAACTGACAGCCCAGTAGTCCCTCGTACCTCCAGCAAATCATTTCACTTTGAAGAATCCGATAAACGTATGGTGCAGGAGCTTCGCCAATGGGCTGCCAACCAGTCTTGGATATCCAATGACCTAACAGTCACTCTGTCTTCAGTACAGCCCGGGATGTACTTTGATTTGACCTGCCAATTGCTGGCCAAAGCTGTCATGGATAGTCGTTGCATCCTGTTGAAGGTGCTTTCTGGTTTTTTAATTTGAATCTGAATCTTCAAAATCATTGAATCTTGAATGTAGTACTGACGATTACACAATGTGTTCAGGTTTGGGATGGGACAAAGTGTCAACATCCCCTCTTGAATGTTGCGATTGCATCTGATGCATTAGAAGGAGAATCCACTGTTGCTAAAGACAGGATGAACCTGACAGCTAACATTCTGGTCTACGACAATCACTTGGAGGTGGCTCGAGACTTAAAGGTGAGTTTTGACATTGACCTTGCAATGGTTCTATATCAAGGGTGTCCAGTCCTACTTGTGGAGGGTCAAAAAACTGCAAGACCAGAAACTTTTGCAGAAAGATTGGACACCCTTATATACAGTATATACACAAGATTTGCCTTGCGAAAGTATTCATACCCCTACCTTTTTTTTTTTTTTTTTTTTTTTTTGATGTTTTATGTTGCTGCCTTATCTAAAGTTATTTTTTCCACATCAATCAACACTCCATACACCATAATGGCTAAGCAAAAAACAAGATTTTAACATCTTTGCAAATGTATTAGAAATGAAAAAAAAAAAAACTTAAATCCATTGCATTTCGTACCCTTATCTAGGACACTTAAAATTTAGCTCAGGAGCATTCATTCTGCTTGTAGATGTTACTACACTTCGAGTAGAGTTAACTTGTGGCAAATTTAATTGAATAGGTATGATTTGGAAAGGCACACATCTTTATAAAAGATCTAACAGCTGAAAATGCATATCGGAGCAAAAACCAAGCCCTAAGGTCAAAAACACTGCCTGTAGAGCTCAGAAACAGGATTACATCAAGCTACACATCTGGGGGAGAGTTCAGACAAAATTTTGCTGCATTGAAGTTTCACAGAAGCATGTACTTTCTATTACCCTTAATAGAAGAAGCTTGAAACAACCAGGACTCTACCTAGAGCTGGCCTTCTGGCCAAACTGAATAATTGATGGAGAAGGGCTTTGGTTAGACTGATGACCAAGAACCTGATGGTCACTCTAGTTGAGCTCCAAGCTCATATATGCAGATGGGAGATACCAAATATCACTTCAACACTCCCTGGGATTTATGGTGGTGTGGCCAAACTCAATCCTCTCCTCAGTTAAGACACATGAAAACACTTGAAATTTGCCCCAAAAAAAAAAAAAACACCTAAAGACCTTTCAGACTGTAAGAAACAATATTCTGTGGTCTGATGAACCTCAGTTCCAAGCATTATGTTTAAAGGAAACCAGGCACTGCTCATCATCTGTAGCAGGGCTCAACGCTAAGGATTTTTTCTACTGGCCCAGTTGGGCCAGTGGTTCAAATTTTTACTTGCCCAGTCAAAATTTTCACTGTCCCTACCACAAAAACATTAAATAGTTGCTGTTATCATTGTTTCTGACATTGTTTATCTTTTATTTTAATAAATAAGCTTATATGACAGCAAAAGTTTACATACCAAATAAAATTGTACAATTCTCGATTCCAATTTCAATACCACACCTAAACATACTAGCCCAAACATTGTTCAAAATGTTTTTAATTATTATTATTTTATTAAAAATGAAAAGACGCTTTAGGGAAAAACAGCAGACAGACTAAATAACGCAGTCTTTGCCAGCAGGTGGCGCTAATGGAATAATAGTGATATTACGTTTCTATAGTTATTGCTGTAAACAAAGCAGCTCCGTGCTTATGAACGTTACTTTAAATACATCATACATGAGCAAATGAAAAGAAAACGCCATGTAAACCTTTCTTAAAACAGGCAGTTCCCCTCACAGATACATTCAATATTTCCAATATTTCGCACATTGTGCACCATGATCTTGGTCTGTCTGCTACAGTATTTTTTTCTCTTTGCGTTCATCTTTAGCGTCTCTGGCCTCTGTTGACGGATGTCTAAAGAGTTCGTAATATTTCCACACACGTGACATTTTGAAAGAAGATTGCATGCAGTTCGTGTGCAAGCCTGGAATAAGAGATCGGTTGAAATATGTCCGGTCGATCGGTGCATCTGTCTCCACTGTATTAATTAAGTATGTGATCATTGTTAAAGCTACAAAGCTAATACTTTTGTAGGCTATCTGTCTGTCAGAGACGCGTCTCTCTGTGATCACTTAAATTTTTTTATTATCAAGGTTAAAAAACACGTGAAAATGATAAACTTTCGTGACGACGCGGCAGTGGCCCGATCGGGCCAGTGACATATTCGTCAACTGTCCCGAGCGTCTTTGACGCTGGCCCCGGGCCATCGGGCACTCCTTATTGTCGAGCCCTGTGTAGAGTACCATCCCAAAAGTAAAGTGTGCTGGTAGCATCTGTTTTTTGGCGACATGGATTGAGTGACTCGTCAGAGTAGAAGAAAAGCTCAGTGCACCAAAATATTAAGACAGCCTTAATGAAAACCCAGTCCAGAGCATTCAGAACCTCAGACTCGGCAGAAGATTGCAGATGTGCAAAACTTGTCGCATCATACCCAAAACGACTCGAGGCTGAAAAGGTGCCTCAGCTAAGTACTGAGTCAAGAGTCTAAATGTTTAAGCAATGTACTTATTTCGGTTTTCTGACAATTCTGTTTTTGCTTTGTCATTATGATGTATGGAGTGTAGGCACTGCACGTCACCTATTTTTTGGACAACATGTTATGAATAATTGGGAAACAACTTGAGTGCACTTCCTGCAAGAAACCCTGTCCTACAGAAGCAGTAATCTTATTTGATCAGCCTACAACCACCACCACAAGAGTGTCCTCTGTGACGCAGTTACTATTAATGCCTGTTAGAAGAATCCAGTACAGAAGACCCACGCACCCACTCCAGCACCTTTAATGATAAATTAGGTGTCAGGTAGGACTCTTGTGGGCACATCTTCACATGGCTTATTTGAGAGGCGTTCACTCCTCTTCAGTCTATTGATTGCGTTTGCTGCTCTCACTTGAATCCTGCCTTGCCTGTTTCCATTGCAGAAACCCATCAAAATGTCCTCTCCAATTGATTGTCTTATAACGACTTCTGAAACATATAATCTCCAGAACTACTGGCAACATTTCTGTCTTCAGCCGTCATCCTTTCTGTGAATATTTAAACAGGACCAGCTACTTTTTGAAGCCCCAAATTGTTTCTTTTTCTTTTTTTTGTTAATATGTAGTTGTTCCTATCACAGCTGAGTGGCCAAAAAAACTTCTTTGACAACTTCAATACATGATTAAAAGCACAGTGAATCATTTTATTATTGTACAACTACAGTACTTTTTCAGTTCATTATTTCAATAGTTTTGAAGAGGACGCTGATGTATGAGTGTTGGTTTTTGTTTTAAGCAGTAAGCCGTTTTTGTTTGGCTCTCAGCATAATGGTTCTTTTGAATATGTACTGTGTGAATTATGAACAAAGGTGGGTGGAGTGAACCGAGCGTTCAAAAGAGGAAACGGCGAGTTGCTGACTATTCAAGTTCTTGATGCTAGAGCGTCTATTCATGCTTGTCCCCTACTGAATTCCTTCACTGTGTGTTTGTAATTAGGATACATATGAAATTGATCTAATTACTTCCTCTGCTGTGAAGTTTCAGAGAATTGTGATCTTGAGTTCTTCATACTGTTCCCCTGTATGTGCTGTGTCGGTGCAAAACAACAGGCCTATCCATCTCCTGCTGGCCATGATGTTGTTAACGCATCTCTTCAGCCACAAACTATCAGTTAGATTGACAGAAAGAAAGATATCCCAATACATCAGCTGCCCTTACCTACAGATAAAGAGACTGGTCTTTGCAGACAGTTGGAGGATTCATGGTGAGATGTATTTATGCCTGTGCCAGCTCTTATTTATAATTTCATCACGAACTAGAGCTTTGCACGGACGAATGTTATTTCATAGTGACTTTATCTGAGAGAGTTCAAGCTTTTGACGTTGTTTGCATATCACTGCTTTTATAATGTAAGTCTAAAATTCATTTTACCTTTTATTTGCTTTACATTACAATAGTGACAAGCTATTATATACCCTTTTGCTTGCTGATGTTATCCACATTCATTGAAGGAAGCTCAGCAATGCAGTTTTTGTTTTTTTATAACCTTGTCCCAGTTGTCACATTCAGCTCTTGGGTTCCTCAAGAGCTGACTTGCAGACTTTGCAAAAGGCCAAAGAGGGACATTCTATGATCTTATGGACTTTATGGAAGTGTGACTGGAAGACCACATCAATAGCCGCTTTTCCACTGTTGAGTCAGTGTGAGCCAGGCAGGGCCAGTACCCTTGCATCGTAATCCACAAGGCCAAATTTAAGCTGCGTTTCTACTGTCGAACCAGCATTACTCTAAAACCCAACCTTAAAAGAATAGTTCACCCAAAAAATGAAAAGTACCCCCTGATTTAGCCACCCTTAAGCCATCCTAGGTGTATCTGACATTCTTCTTTCAGATGAATGCAGTCGGAGTTATATTAAATACTGTTCTGGCTCTTTCAAGCTTTATAATGGCAGTGAATGGGGTGTGAGATTTTAAAGCCCAAAAAACCTCATCCATCCATCATAAAATGGCTCCACGCAGCTCCAGGGGGTTAAAAAACCTTTCTGAAGTGAAACGATGCGTTTGTGTAAGAAAAATATCCTTATTTAAAGGGGTCCTATTATGCTCTTTTACAAAGTCTTGATTTTGTTTTGGGGGTGTACTAGAACATGTTTTCATGCTTGGTTCGAAAAATGTATTATTTTTTACATAATTTACATTTTATTACAATACCTTTCTCCCAGCCTGGCACAAATGGCTCAATTAGTTCCAGGTTTGATGAAAGCCCGCCTTCCGAAAAACGAAAAGTGTTGTGATTGTTTAGCTGCCGAACTGCACTGCGATTGGTGAACAGCTTAGACGATTTTCGGTACTGCCACGGCCCTTGTCAATGAAGCAAGTTCCTAGTACAGCTGTTAGCACAAGCAAAATTAAAGTTATTCTTACGTTTTAAAAATGGATATCTTTCTTACGAAAAAGCATTAATTCACTACAGGAGGCCTTTATTGACCCCCCAGAGCCGTGTGAGGCACTTTTTATTATGGATGGATGCACTTTATTGGACTTGTTTTGGACTGATGAAGATCCCTCTATGCCGTTCTAAAGCTTGGGAGTGCCAGGATAAATTTTAACATAACTCCGATTGCATTCGTCTGAAAGAAGGAAGTCGTATATGCCTAGGATGCATAGAGGATGAGTACATAATACGCTACAGTAGTGTTGGGTCCTATTTTCAGCCTGCGAGATCGCCAATACATGATATTATTGTGCTAATTTATTTAATTATTTACATACTTAGTTACATTGCCCGAAACCAGCTCCAGCATAAGGCTAAAAGCAGCCTAACATTATCAAAGAACATAATCACTGATGAGTCTACGCGATATGAATTTCTAGAGTTTATACAAATAACAAGAGTTTGATAAATGTTCGATATAATGTTTATGCGGCAAACGTGGAACAAATGAACGCTAGTCGTGATGCGCCACTCGGACCATTTATCCGCTCGGATCAAAGTTCAAACGGCGGTAGGCACGAACTTGCTACAGCAGATGCGTTCATTCACAAATCTCGGTCACTAAACAGCGCTGTGAGATCCAGTGTGAAGCGCTTAAATTCAGTGAAGAGCACAAATGGCTCGGTTTATAGTCAGATGAAACAGCGCTGACAAACAAAAAACACTGTGTGCAACGATACAGTCAGAAGGTTTTTTAATCTACAAATCACCATCATTTACCATAGATTTACTGTAGTAGCACTAACTGCATTGTGGTATTGTGTCAGAAATCTGGGTATATTTGTGTCGAGTTGTATTATATTTTAATTAATGTAGACATGTATTAAATGTACTGAAGGAGTAGTAATGGAATATCATTACAGTATTTTTTTTGATTAAGCTATAGTGTTTATGCATTTATACTAAATGTATTTAGACTGCTGTTTTTTATACAAATCTTACATATGAAAAACCATATTACATTTTTATCATGGTATTGAGGTGCTATATTTGTGGTTTTAACTGTTATCATGATCTATGGATGATAGTATAGAAGAGCAATGATTAATTAAAAAAAAAATTCACCATATAAAAATAAGGCTGCTACAATTTTTACAGATATTACTGATTTTGATAATGAACATAAGTCTACATCTGTATGTCTGCACAAACCTGTTTCTTGATTTGAAACAATACTCATTAAAACATGCAGAACTAAGAAATATATTTTTTTCTACTAACATATTTATCTTGTTAAGGAAAAATGACTGGAAAAAGTGTGAAAAATTCAAAAAACATGAAATGTTGAACATGAAAAGACACATTTAACTGTTTGGTTTTTACAACTTTCAAACAGTAGCAAAAATCTGCCTTTAAACTTAAGAAAGAAATAGGAAATTGCCATTTATTATGATAATTATTGATCTTGACTGATGTGAAAAGATCAGTGTTATAATTTTTTGGCCATGTCATATTGCAGTCAGTTTTTGCTCCTTGGGTGTTTTGCTTGAGAGCACAGTGACATGATGTTCAATAAATGCTGAGCAATGGCAACAGATTTCAATAGGGGTAACAGTGTGAATGTAAGTGCAGTAAGTGCAGTGTGAATGTGCAACATTTGCCAAACTAGGTCTTTACTCAGCAGAGTGACATTTGGCCATTTGACCTCTGCTTTGCAGTTCTTGCTAAGAGCTATTGGCTTAGACATGTCTGAACGACATGCAATGCATCCAACAGGTTGTTTCAATTCTGAAATTGATGGACAATGCATTAGTTCAATAATCAAAATATCAGCAAAATGCTCTGATAACAAATAATGTTCAAGGAAATTACTGTTTTTTTTTTTTTGGATATATGGTAACGTAATACCCAGTGATCAGAAATGCGATTTATCCACTAAAGATTGCATTGAGTCTGAATATTTCCCCACCATTATCAATATCCTGGGCCGTATCGTCTCTAATATTGTGTGAAATTGCTTGAGCTTGGTGTTGAGGAGGGAGAAAAGGCGAATAAAGCCAGCCATTAGGATTAAGTGGTCTGAAAGAGATAGCTTTATGAGAGAGGAGAGAGAAGGCCAAATCAATACGGCTGTCATGGTGGACGAGGGCCTTCGTTGTGGGGTCTGGGCGCACACACTTTCTTGACTTTGACTTATTTATCACTCAGCCTATAGGCCTAGTGTGGCACCCATTAAAGGAGATATATATTATTCTGTTTTATTACAAATCAGCAGGGAAGTTCCACTTTAATCACAATGAATTTGTGCTGTTTTGACTCCATTTTGTTCATCATGGCATGACGTTTAAAGGCGCTAGAATCTCTTGAGGAATCTCTGAGAACATAGAGGAAACGCCAATTCATTCACCTCTCGGTTTTTCCCGTCTGTCTTGTGAAATTGTCTCTGTTGCATGCTTTTTGTGCCATTTGCATCATCTGAGTCCCAGGCCAGTTGCCGAATGCACTTGTGTCATCTCGCTTGTAACTGGGAAATGGATGCCTCATGCAATAATAATGGAGATTAAAGTAGTGTCAGACTTCCGCACGTGTACAATATGGAGGACAAGAATCACTTCAGGATTTTTGAACTCCCTAATCCTAAGTATTAAAATTCAGGGCATAACTCATCCCAAACCATTTGAGCAACAGCAAGTATGATACCTCTAATCGTGTGGCTTGTTGAGGAGAAGTGAGCTATTATATTTCTAATGGTGTGTGCACCAAAAGCGAAGCAAATGTTCGCATTGTGTTACTCCATTTTCTGTTTCAAGCAAACGTGTCAGACGTGTCAATAAGCTCTTCGCTGATTGGCTTGCGCGATTGTGCGTCATGCAAATTTCCTGCTCAAGTTGAAAGTAGTCCCGACTGAAGTAAATACCATACGTTCACCCAATTTGTGTCATTCGCGTCTCTTCGTGTCTTTGTATTGACTTTGTATGTAATCTACTTGTGCGAATAATTAAATTCACTTTTGGTGTGCACACACTATAATGGTTTGTGCACACAAAACGTAGCAAAAAATTTCATTACGTTATTACTCTAGATTACTCAGGGGATGTTTTTTGTGTCAGTCGCACAAACAAAATTGTGTAATGCTCTCCTCCATTTTCTGATACAACCGGGTGTGTCAATAAGCGTTTTATTGATAGGCTTGTGTGACAATGGCCAGATTTTCAGCCATATATCGCACGTCAACGGCAGTCGAATCGCCGCTGCCAATTTGCATCTATTCATTGCATTGACTTTGTGTGTAATCTACATGGATGTTATTTGCGTCACATGCATGAATACAGACATAAAAAAAAATAATTTAAATACAACCGGACATGTCCAACTGGACGTGTCAATAAGCTCTTTGCTGTTTGGTTTGCGCAATGACGTGTCATGCAAATTTCTCACTCGAGTTATAATTTTTCAGCTTGCAAAGAAGTAGTAATTAAGGCGAATATCACACGTTCACAGCAGCTGTATATAATCTGCTCGCGTGAATAATTAAATTAACCAAATTAACGCGAAGGGAAAATTCTCATTGCATTATTGCTGCAATGTGATGTGTCAAACTTGACGTATGAATAAGCTCTTTGCTGACTGGCTTGCGTAACAATGCGTCATTCAGATTTTTCACTCAAGTTTAAGTTTTTCATCTTGTGTGGTAAACACGATTGAGGCGTGCATCGCACGTCCACGGCCATTGCATTGCCCGGTGTGAATTAACGTCTGTTTGCATCTTTGCATTGACTTTGTATGTAATCTACATGGATGTTTTTCGCGTCACTTTCATGAATACAAACATAAAAACAATTACAAAAACAATAAAAACAATGTCAAACTGGACGTGTCAATAAACTCTTTGCTGATTGGCTTGCGCGACAACAAATCATGCAGATTTACCGCTGGAGTTGAAAATGTTCCAACTTGCATGGAAAACATGACTGAGGTGAATATTGCATGTTCGCATCAGCTGCGTCATCCAATTTGTGCCATTTTTGTCACAAGGTGCGTATATTCGTGTCTTTGCATTGACATTGTATGTAATCTGCTCGCGTGAATAATTAAATTCACTTCTGGTAAAATTAACCAAATTAACGCAAAAAGAAAACTCTCATTGCATTATCGCTCTAGGTTATTTGCGGGATGTTTTTCCCGTTACTCGTGCAAATAAAATTCTTGCATAATGCTCTCCTCCATGTTCTGATACAAACCTGATGTGTCAAACTTGACGTATCAATAAGCTCTTTGCTGATTGGCTTGCGCAACAACGCTTCATGCAGATTTTCCACCCGAGTGGATAATTTTCAACTTGTGCAGAAGACACTATTGAGGTGTACATCGCACGTCCAGAACATCGCCTGGCATGAATTTGCATCTGTTTGCGTAATTGCATTGTCTTTGTATGTAATCTGCATGGATGTTTTCACGTCACTTGCTCAAACACAAACATGAAAACAAATTTTTAATGTATTTTTGGGCCTTTAATGGACAGGACAGTAGAGAGATGACAGGAAAGTACTGGGCGGAGAGAGAGGAGCAAGATCAGCAGAGGATCTCGAGGCGGGATTTGAACTCGGGTTGCCATGAACACAGTGCTTTATGTCGGCGCACTTACCATAAGGTTATTGGCGCCGGATAAAATTGTTAAAAAAAAAAAAAAAAATTCTGATACAAACCGGATGTGTCAGTAAGCACTTTTGTTGTGCACACACCATAATGCTTTGTGCCAACCAAAAGTGAAGTGAATATTTGCATTGTGATACTCGCTCTAGATCACAGGCGGGATGTTTTTCGCATCACTTGCTAGAATACAAACATAACTACAAAACATTTTCTGATACAGCTGGACATGTCACAGCTCTTTTAGCATCTAATCGTATCTTTGCATTGACTTTGTATGTAATCTATTTGCATGAATAATTACATTCACTTTTGGTGTACACACACCATAAGAATTATAAAACTGTGAAATAAATTAAATTGAAGGAAGGACCTGAGTCATGGGATTTAAAAATCCGCTCATAAGAGTCATAAGCTTGCATGTACGTCTGGTTTTAAGACACATTTTGGTCGTTTCCATAACAAGTGTTAATATGCATCTCAAATGCAACTCCTCTGACCACTTGTGATGGGGTTTCAAGTAAAGGGTGTCCGATCTACTTAACACATCCTAAATGCATGAGCACCTGCAGCACAGCTAGAGCTGATGCAGTATACTGTGACATCCTGCCTCTATACACATGTGACTATCAATTATTCATAGTGAGAGAGAAATCAAGCACCTGGGTTAACTTAACACCCAGACGGCCCCTGCCTGTAATCGCTTCAGACAGCCAGCATATGACACTTATTCACTGAGGATATGTGTGTAAGAGGATGTGAGTGAAATATCATGGCTTTTGTGTTTTGTTGGCTTCATAGGACATTTGTTCTGCAATGGGCTGAGACTAAGTGTATACAGTATGCAAATTCAATGAATTGGTGGTTTGCCTACACTGTTAAAAATCTTGTCTTTATTGGCATAGATGGTTCCATGAAGAAATTTCAGCATTCATGGAATTTTTCCATTAAACAAAATGTTCTTTATAGTAAAAAAAAAAAGTTATTTTGATTACTAAAATGTTTTTACAGTAAAAAAAAAATATATTTTTGGGGAACCAAAAATGGTTCTTATCTGGCATTGTTGCAAAAACACTCTTTTGAAATCTTTATTTTAAAGAATATGCATGCTCATTTATCATATTTTTATATTTAGATTACCTTTGCTAGTCTTTTAGAGTTAATCTTTAAAACACTATTAATAACACTGTTTCATTTAATCAATTACAGATCTAAAAATGAATATCCATTTTTCATACTGTATATTATAGTGTTGTGATGCATATTATTTATACAAAATAACTTATAAGCATTCAAACAATTATTAGTATTTCTGAGAATTGTAAGATTAGTGTATCCATAGTTTTAACTGTCAAGCAATTCAGTCACCATGCTATTTAAAGTATTCTGCTAGAGAAAAAAAAATCTAATCTTAAACTAGTCTACCATCATGATCTCTATTTTCAATTAAATCGATCATTCCCAGACTCATCTCGAAATAATAATAATAATAAACAAAATTCTTCCTCAAGTCTAAAATGATTCCACACACATTAAAAAAAAATTGATATTCTTAGCACTCCTATTAAATATGACTTGTGCAAGCATGTGTTGGGGCACTTCAGAAATTGTTTCCTGTCAGACGATGGAGGGTCTGTCTTAAGCACAGTATTTGCTGACAAAACACAGCGTGTCTTTGAAAAGAGAAGTGAGCGCAGAGAGAATAGCTGCAGAGTTACAGACTCTTTCAGAAATCTGCACAGCTAGTCTGTTTTTAGAGGCTTGGGAGCCCATATCCCTCACCCTGGGCTAGATAAATAAAAAACAATGCTTTCACGAGTACAATAATAGATAGTAATGCTCCCAAAGGAAAAATCCAGTTAACATGAAATAAAAATTTACCCTATTTACCTTTGTAGTAGACGTTTATTGAAAAAATTGTATTTTGTAATAAATGTTAAAATAACTTGCTCTGTACTTAAACCAACCATCTTTTTAACTGACATGGTTTAAAATTAACATGCTTCTCTTCATGCTGTTCTCTGCTGATTACTGTAGGAAATAATTTGGTATATAAAATAATAATAATACATATAGCTGCAAGCAGCAGTTACAAAGGTTCATGCGCTTTAAGGCATTTAAGCACATAAGAAAAAAGACATTATTTAGCAAGCCTGTAGCAACCTAAATCAGTTATTTAAATTAAAAAAAGCATTTTGGCAAATCCAGGAAATTTACCATTAAAACATGTTTTTAATAGTTATGACTGTTACAGCGCCAGATGTGGTCCCATCTCCTTAAAACTTAGCATGCTTGTTTAAAATCACCTGTCGGATGTGCTCACCAGCTTTTGTGAAGTTTTGAGCTTTCCTTTAGGCGTTATAGGATTTTGGGCAAATCCCCTTTTCTAAACGACTCTGTTATAGCTTCTCAAAGGGTAAATTTCAACATTGTTTTGATAATTATTGACCTAGAGAGTCCACAGAATTGTACTGCAGTGGTTTTTCCCAGATTGAGCGAAAAATTTAGGACTAGTTCGCAAAAGTATCTTTTTTACATCTTCTCAATTATTTAACAAACGATTTGATTGACAGCAGTGGTTCTAGAGGCAAAGTTGTGCGGAATGAAGAGTTCTGTCATGTAATGCGAATATTGCGCATATGTGCAAAAAACGTGCAACGTACAATTGTTTACGCCCTAGAAAAATGCAATAATTCCATTCAGATTTCTCACAGACATTTGGGGCCATGAGTCAAACAGGCCCACCGAGTTTCATTCTGATCAGCAACCGTTAACCTTGTCTAATAGGTTCTCAAACTTAATCGGCCAATGGCGGCCGTGTTTTTATTGATATGCAAATGTCATTATAGACACTTGTGGCACTTTTGACCAAGACACAGCGATTTTCATGTTGATAGGACAAATTTTTATGTTTTTCCCCCTTATAGTGCCACGAAGTGGCCAAGCTCTGCAATTTTTGTCCTGTGACCTCAGATTGAGCTCTTCCATAGGTGCTCTGAGTATGGCAAAGATATTTCATTCAGTTCAGGAGTCATAGGCATGTTACTAAAAGTGTCCCCGTCCCTTTCAAACATTTTGACGTCCCTTTGCGACGGAGAGTTGAAAGTTCAACTTTTTTTTGATAATTATTGATATTCACTCTCCAGAAAATCTGTCTGCATTTTTTTTTTTTTTTTGGTTTCAATCTGGCTCTTTCGAAAAAAGAATGTTTTTCAAAAAATCCAAAATACCCAGAAATTTCACCAGGCTCACGACTGAATCTGAGGCATACCTTGGGAGCCAAGGATTCCAATGACATAAGACACTTGAGCCTGTGACTGAAGGTTTAGAAATGAGTGATTTTGTACTGTTGATCGTTGTAGCGCCCACGTCAGGCCGACTGTGGCGAGCTTTGGACGTCGTAGATGGTGTGAGTACTAACAGCCCTCCAAGTTTCAAATCTCTATGGCTTATGGTTTGGTCTGCACAATCATTTTTACATGGAGATTGCTGATCCTTTCCATTCAAACAATTCCAATAGGATTTTAGCCCTAATAAAGGGCCCCTAATAAAGCAACCCCAAAAAATTATTTCTAATTGTGTTAAGTAATAAAATTAATTTAGTCTAGGTGCATTGTTTTTACATGTTTACATTCATTGTAAATGCATAATTATCAAAATTAGGGAGCAGAAATGACACATAATTCTGTGGGGTAATTGACAGCATATCACAGATGCTGTCCATAGCATCTTATATTAAACTTTTTATCATCAATTTTTTTGGGGGGGAATGTATATATTGGGTGTTGCACTGGTCATTTTGTAAGTTATTGTGCGTTACATTATATTCTTTACAGATGGTCAAAATTGTATTGCTCATCTGGTCGTGTAACACTTCATTATGTTGCTAAACAAAGCTTTTTCACCCATCTGGACAGCGCCATATGTTTTCCATTGTGATACCTTTAATATCTATTATATTTTGTACAGTACATAAACTTCAGGTCGCAACCTCAAGGATTTTGAATTATTTTTCAATTTCTCAAATGTACTCTTTGCTCATGTTCAGCAGTCCATGTGTTGCAGGAATTGGTTTGTTTTAGTCAAAGGCAGCTTTTCTTGTTTACGAAGCGTGCTTTAGTTTTTCCATAGAGATGAGGGTCTGGACAAGGTTTTGTGTTATCCGGCCGCACACATCAACAAAGCTTTGTGTAATGGAATTTTCCATGTAGGATGAGAGAGTCGAGAAACGTTACAGTTTTCCTGCTGCCCTCGCCAGCACCATCAGAGGAGCTTCACGCTAGCTACAGCACACCTGTGCTGAGCAGCCTGGCTTCTTCCCCTGCTGTGCGTAACCAAGCGTGCAGTGAGCGCAAGTGGGAGAATACCAAGTATATGTAGATTCGTCTTCACCGATGGCTTTATGTTCTGAGCCATTTCTCCAGGAAAATGTTGCAATCCTGATGATTCTGTCACAATTTACTCATCGTCACATCGTTCCGAACTGTATGACTTTTTCTGTGAAGTTACTGATTCTCTAACACTCTTAGAAATAAAGGTCCTTGGAACATTTCCTTTCCGTTCTACAAAAGGTTCTTTAGATTAAAGGAGAACCAAAATTTACAGATAATTTACTCCTCCCCCCCCCCCCCCCCCCCCCAGTTTTAACTTCCAAAATGTAGTTTAATTGCAGCTTTAAATGGCTCTAAACGATCCCAGCTGAGGAAGAAGGGTCTTATCTAGCAAAATCTGTCATTTTCGAAACAAATTGATAATTTATATACTTTTTAACTTGTCTCTGTGATGCGTATGCGTCGTTGTGTGTAATCCAGGTCAATACAGTTAGGGTAGGTCAAAAAACTCCCGTCATCGCTGTTTGCCTTTTTTTGTCAAGGGCATTTGATGTTCTTTGCATGTTCACTTTGTAAACACTGGGTGAGTACTTCTGCAGCGATGTAGGATGATTTTGAAGTTAGGGAAGAAAATGAGATGGGAGTTTTTCGACAAACCCTAACTTTATTGACTGCATTGACCCGGAAAAAAAACAGAGTTCACGCAGACAAGACGAGCATTTGAGGTTAAAAAGTATATAAATTGTCAATTTGTTTATAAAATGACAGAATGTTTTGCTAGATAAGACCCTTATTTCTTGGCTGGGATTGTTTAGAGCCATTCGAAGCTGTATTTAAACTGCATTTTGGAAGATCAAACTTGGAGGGACCATTGAACTCCACTATATGGAGATATTTCCTGAAATTTTTTTTTCTCAAGAAACATAGTTTCCTATCGACTGAAGAAAGAAAGACACAAACGTCTTAGATGACAAGGAGGTGAGTAATTTATCTGTACATTTTTGTTCTGGAAGTGAACTCCTTCAATAAAATGTTCTTCACGCACAAAAAAGAGCTTTTCACTAAAAGGTTCTTGGAGGAACCAAAAATGGCTCTTCTGTGGAACCTCTTTGCGAAAAACACAATATGGAATTGGGCTGTAACGATTCCTCGATTCAAGTGGAGTACTCGAGTTTAAAAAAAATCCTTGTTTGCATTTTTCCCATGTCGAGTAACGTATTATTAGACCGTTTTCCAAGGCTGCATGATAAATTAAACCGATTTAAAAATCATAAATAATAAAGTGAAATGCTGTGGTGAATTAACAAATGCTATGATTAAATTAAATAAATATATGTGATGCAAGTTTAATATATGCGGTTTATTTACATGCGTATAGGTTACGTACATGCATGCTGCTCCACACAAACAGTTCTGATTTACATGTGTGGAGCATCTAAAACTCCATCTCTGTATACTGTTGTGAGTTTGGTTTTATTATAATGTTCGTATGGGAACACAGCATGCGCCATTTCATCAGAAAGGTAAATCATTTATAATCCTATGCAAACACAGGAAAATACATCAATATCTTTCTCAATATGCTAACTGTAAAACTGCAGGAAAGTTTAAACCCTCGCCCTGAGTTTACACGTTTAGATGTCCACATATTCCAGAAAATTACAATGGCTGTAGCCTTTCTGTCGTAAAGAAATGGCCAAATATTAAAGATTAACTGTACATTTGACTTAAATGTTGTAGGGTAAAAACAATTGTCAGGCTGTTGGCGTCCTCTGTAGTCATTTGTTGTAATGCGTAATGTACATTAGCTCTATTGTTTATACTACGTTTTGTGTTTTAACAGTTTTGTTCAATAAAACCATATGATTACTTGCTTTAGACAGTTTATTTGAACTAATTATTATTACCTCATTGCTTTTATATATTTAAAGTAATTTTAAAGTGTGTTGTTCACTTAGGTCTAGTTTTATTACTACAATAAAAAAAGAACTATAATTATCAGATTACTCAGTTAATCAACAGAATAATCGACCGATTACTCGATTACCAAAATGATCGTTAGTTACAGCCCTATTTTGGCACCCTTATTTTTAAGAGTGTAGCTCCTTTTTCATATAATGAAAATTAATTGGCACCGGGGCTTACAAATACCAAACTTATACCACAGAAGTATCATAAAAATGGCTCATACAACTTTTGCGCTGTGTTCCAAGTCCTTTGAATTTGTATTATAGCTTTGTCTGAGAGAAACTGTACACAATTCATACAGACTAAAATGATCACATCAGCACCATCAGGTTCTTACCAGTCGGCATTCAAATCAATGATGAAACATTTTTTAGTGAGTAATTACTTAAATTTGGTCTGTTTGTAGTCATGTGTCTTTGAAAGTTCTTGTAATATAGAGAATGATTTGTATCAATCTTGTTTATTTGTTTTTCATCTCTATATTAAGAAAATTTTTGAGGGCTGCAAAACAATTAATCGCAATTAATTGCGTTCGAAATAAAAGTTTGTTTACATACTATGTGTGTGTGTATATTTATGATGTATATACAATATAAATACACGTGTACATGCATATATATATATATATATATATATATATATATATATAGGAAAAAGATGTTAGATTTAATATATGAAAAATTTAGATTTATATATAATATAAATTATATACTGTACAAGTGTAAATAAATATACATACAAATATTTTTAAAATATATACATATATATGTTAGTGTTGTCACGATACCAACATTTTGATTCCGATCTAAACTAAAATATCTCGATACTACTACTGAACCGATACTACAACAAAAACACAGAATGAGAGGTTAAAGTAAATAATAGATGATCCAAATGGAGGTTATAGTTATTTTATCTATTTTTTAAAAAAGCATTTCGTCCCCCTTTAAAAAAAATAATAAAATAACAAACTAAAGGACAAATACAATAAAACAAAGACACATATGAAATAAATAGGGCCATATGAAATTTGTTTTATTCCCAAACTCTGTTATTTTTTTAATTAATTAAAATTTTTCTGGATTCCGTTTTACCCTTTTTGAATTGGTTACATTATGTGAATGTGCAGGATATATATTTAAATAGGCAAAATCCATAATATTCTGTGTTACAGCAAACTCTGTTTTTATGACTGGATCCTGCGATTCCGTCCATGGTTTCTGATTGGCTTTAATCATAGATCTTTAAAGCAGGGTATCGCGATACTTTTTTAGTACCGGTATATCGTGCAACACTAATATGTGTACACGGTGTGTGTGCACAGTACACACATATATAGTATGTAAACAAACTTTTATTTTGAATGCGATTAATCGCGATTAATCTTTTGCAGCCCTACTTTTTTTGTAAAGAGAATCTAAAAATGTCAGCTGACAGTGGATTTTGATAACTGAGATGGGAAAATCAGTCAATTTTAAAAGTAAAATAGTGCTGAACTTCACTAAAAAAAATTATAAAAATAATGAAAATGATTTGTAATTATTAAATAAACAAAACAATAAAGAAAATAAACTAAGTAGTAAAACAAATAGTAATAAATTAATAAGAAAATGCATCATAATAGTTGCATACAAAATGAATTAAATAATCAGATTTTGTAAGAAGGAAATTGTTTAAAAATGTATCACTGAGAAATAAAAAATCTGTCATTATTTTTTCCTGCTAACCAATGCTACTGTGTAATTTTTAGGTATAACTGATTTTATCAACACCATGATAAAATGACACGAGGCGGAGTGAGTAATGACTGAATTTTCATTTTTGGATTATTCCTTTATATTTGAGTTCAGATAGTGTTAGTGATATTGGTAATGGTTGTAATAAAATGGTATTGTGCTTCCATTTATTTCCATTCCTGACCAAACAGGCGTCTATATATCACTCATATCTCAAGGTTGTGAGTTGAAACCAAAGTATTTATATTTTATGAATGATGGTGGCACAAACTAACATTGTGAAATTCAGTTCTCATCTGATTGTTTGTCCAGAGAAAGAAAACACTAGTCTGGGAGTTTATTGTCTGTTTATGCTTCTGGATATGAAAGCAAACATTTGGTTCTTTCAGTGGATCCAGCCATGTTTCTTCAAGGCCATTTTTATCACTCCAAGTTCTCTTTTTAGCTCCAATCTCACACCCCGGTTTTCAGTTGTCAGCTTATTCTCAAGCAAGATGGTAATGAGAAGAATCAAATTTGCGCTTCTGGAAAACAAGCCCGTTTTCTTGAAATGTGGTTACCCACCTTGTTCTGTTTATGGAATAAGTCAGTTTCATTTAAATGCTGATGTTGAATAATTGACACCACTATTCAGTTTGTTCAAATAATTTGGTTTGCACCTTCATAATGCCTTTTTAGCCTGTATTGAAGCACTGTCTAGGGACTATGTCGCATCCAACCAGTTCTTGTGAATGCCAGCACTCAGGCTTACTTCAAATCTCTATACAAACAGAGCCTGGGTGGTGAATTCAGGTAAACAAAGACACGGCTTTTGCCCGAAACCTCAAGGATGACGTCAAAAGCGTACAGCTATAGAAGGACTCCCAGAACCTGATTGTAAATGCAGAACAGAAATCTAAAACAATCTGTTTAGAGGTGTTTTGATATCATATCCTCTTCTTGGCTCTTTAAAGACCGTATTATGAAGACGATCATTCTCGTCTATCGTTGCACAAGAGTTCATTAAGTGATTCCAGCTCTCGCTGTCTTCATGTTCCTCCTAGTGATCTCGAGGGACCAACATTTATTTTCTCACCATCTTACTGTAATGTTGAGACCCTGTTGATCAACTCTGATGCCGTAGCTCCCCCTACTGTACTGATCACTGAACATTCATGTACATTTATTAATGCAGCACACAATATAGAATAACTTTAGAGTAGAGATGAAAGAACTTCTAGATTTAAGTATTTTATTTACTTTTTTTTTTTTTTAATTTTTATTTTATTACTAGTTACATTAATTTTTTTTTAAAGTTAATTTATTTTTTTTTATATTACTATAAAAAAGATATTTGCTCTGTTCTGATTGCCTCTTTATTTGCATGTTTCTCTCTGAATGGTTTCATATCTAATTAAATTTCTACCTGAAAAAGTATATTTTTGATAGTCAATCAGTATTTTGTTTATTTAATTAAAAAAAAAAAACATGTGAAAGTAACTGCCCTCCATAGGCTTGAAACAAAGAAAAAAATTGTCAAAAAGCATGACTAATTAATTGAAATCATGGAATTTATACAATTTAACAGCAATTTATTAAACATGTTACAAAAAATGACATTTTTAAGACCCTATGAAGTATTGTTTTGTATTAAGTTTTTGTGTTTTCCATTAAATATCTTGATTCCATTTTAATCTTAAGCATCTCTAATTCATTAATTTTATTTTTTAAACAAATATTTTTTTTTTTTTTTTTTTTTTTCAGAAATACTGTGTTTTGTATTTATGTTTTTCTTGTAAATAAATTCTGGTAAACAATTTTTCTGGTAAATATTTCTTAAAAATGTTTTAAGAATTGTATTATTTAGTAATACATTGCTGCTTGAAAGTTTGTAATTCCTTTAGAATTTTCTACATTTTAGCATAAATATAACACAAAACATCACACTGAAAGTTGACAAAGAGAACCAAATCAAACAAATATACATAGACAAAAAAATATACTTTGTCATTTATTTACTGAGAATGATAAATATTGCAAAAGTATGTCAGTCTTTGCTTTCAGTAGAAAATTCTAAAGGGTTCACAAACTTTTAGGCAGCACTTTATATTTAGTAAATATAAGTAATATATTTGTGTCACAGTTTCAAGTTAAACCAAACTTTTATTTTGACGGGTTGCTGTGAAGGGTTGAAAAAGAGGCTAAAAACGTGAGCGTAATGCGCTTCAGTATGTGTGTAGTAAACAAAACTGTGTGTTTACGCCATTCATTCACACAGAGACACACTAAACATGCAGGATTCATATTTAAATAGCATTTTTGCGGCTTGATATTCACAGATACGATGTAAGTGTACTGACCAACTTTGATTTATTCATCCAAAAATTGGCAAATTCCGTGACATTCCACATTATACAGTAAATTCCATTTTTATGACTGGATTCTGCAATTCCATCTGTGTTTTTCGCATTGCAAATTTTAAAGCAATCCAGGGCAATCAACTCAGGGCACCATATCAGTCCATTATATGGAGAAAAATCCTGAAATGTTTTCCTCAAAAAACATGATGAAACAATACAGTTTGTAAACCGAAATGTCTACATTCTTTATTATTAAACGAAATAATTAGAACAACGACAGTCTACAGTAATCGACGCATTCTTAGAAAGTAGTGGGTTTACGGTGAATTATCAAAACTATTTCAGTAAGACAGTAACATTGTGGTTTACCTGGAAGCTGCACTAGGTATACATCACATATTAGCACAAAAAACTTGTTTTAAGCACTCAGTTGAAAATCTACACATATTAATCATACTTACAAGCTGTGGTTCAGAGACGCTTGTTGGTCCAAATAAAGAAGGTATGGACTTATCTTTCATTGACAAGTGTTTGGCGAGTCCTCAGTAAAATGACTAGCCCACAACAAAAGGTTCGAATTGTATTGCTGTGGTATCATGGAACACACTAAATAGCGGAAGCATTTGTGGGTAGATCAGAGTGTTCGTATTTCGTGGGCAGGCGGGGAATTAAGCAAATGTGTTACCTAGTGACGTAGATCAGTAACAGGTAGAAGATAAGGAAATATAACATCTCGCTAAGGCAGTTCTGAGGCTTTTTTTTTTTTTTTTGAGGGACAATATCTTCATTTGTCATGCACTTTTTTGATTAACAACTTTGCAGACTGTTTACATTGAAGGACAGCTGCGTTACAAACTGCAAAAAAGATATTTTTCGAAAACCCATATGGCCTGCTCTTTAAGGCAATTTTCCAAAACAGCTGAGGGGAACGTTGCGATATATCAGTTTGGAGAGGGTTGCAAAGCCATTTCAGAGGTTCTTGAACTCTGTTGAACCACAGTCTGACTTGTTAACACAAAATGGAGAAAACTTGAAGTAGTGTTCAGTGACTCAACAAGGAGGAGACTGCAAAAATGGACTTAATGGAAGAGTAGCAAGCGAAAAACCACATCAATACTGAACGATCTCCATCAACTTTGGGATCATATTCCATAGACAGGTAATTTTTTTTTTTAGAGGAGCATCTGGATTCTGGAGATCTGTAACAGTGATACTGTATGTGTAGTGTAGCATATTGGTGCTGCTTTGTGACCTTGATGACTATTATTGAAGGAGGCATGAGTTCTGCTGTATACCAGACTACCAGGAGAATTTCTGAATATCCGTGCTCAGGATTAAGTGTAGCTGATCGATGCCAGATAATAATCTAAAACATGGACACTTTTCTATGTCTGAATGGCTGAGGAGAAACAAAATTAAAGTTTTAGAGTTGTACAGTTAAAGTCCTGACTTGAATCCTGACAGGACCTGAAAAGAGCAGTTGTACTCGAAGACCTGCTAAAAAAGTTTGCAAGACAACTCAAACTACAATTTCTAGGTTCACCAGTCTTTAACTAAAAAAGCTAATGTTGTAATGAAAACATCCTTTCTGTTTGTGTTTGCATTCAGCCAGGCACGTTCCTGCGGTTCTACAATCTCCATGCGTACCTTCAGAGAGCCCCGGACCAGCTGCCAGATCAGCCTGATCACCTCAGTTTTCACCTCCATGGGGGGACGTCATATGGACGAGGTTTACGCAGTCTACCTGCAGAGAGCCCTGATCTACAGTCCCTCAAGAGGTGAATCTAGAGACCACGATGTCTCCATTTTGTATGTTCTTTCCATTACCAAATATATTATCAGCATAACAAATTCAATTAGTGACAGAAAAGAGTGTGGAATCTTATTTTTATGTCATTAATGTTGCTGAATTTTTAGCATCATTACTCCAGTCTTCAATGAGTGCGCGTCTGTAATGTAATACAATATATACAGTTTTCACATATAGGAATTAACATTCCTATTAACATTCCAAGCTATCATGTTTCTAGCATGATTCGCAAGTTGCTAGCATGTTGCTAGTATGATTAACAAGTCTCTAGCATGTTTATAGCCTGATTAACATGTTGCTAGCATGTTTTTAGCATGATTAACATGTTACTAGCATGTTGATAACATGTTTCTAACATGATTAGCATTTTAATAGCATGATTACCATGTTACTAAAATGTTGTTAGCATGATTAGCAAGTTACTAGCATGTTTATCACCTGATTCACATGTTGCTAGCATGTTGTTAGCATGTTTCAAGCATGATTAACATGTTACTAACATTATTAGCATATTGTTAGCATGATTAGCATGTTACTAGCATGTTGTTACCATGATTAGCATGTTAGTACAAGGTTTTTATGATTATGATTAGCAAGTTACTAACGTGTGGTTGGCATGATTAGCAAGTTACTAGCATGTTGCTATCCTGTTTCTAACATAATTAGCATGTTGGTAGCATGTTTCTAGCATAATTAGCATGTTACTAGCATGTTGTTACCATGATTAGCATGTTACTAAAGTGTTGTTACTAGCAAGTTACTAGCATGTTTATGGCCTGAATAACATGTTGTTACCATGTTTCTAGCATGATTAACATGTTACTAGCGTGTTGCTAACATGTTTCTAACACAATTAGCCTGTTGCTAGCATAATTAGCATGGTATTAGCATGTTACTAGCATGATTAGCAAGTTATGAGAATGTTGTTAGCATGATTAACAAGTTACAAAAATGTTGCTAGCATGATTAACACGTTACTAGCACGTTGTTAACATGATTAACACGTTACAAGAATGTTGCTAGCATGATTAACAAGGTACTAAAATATTGTTAGTATGATTAACAAGTTACTAGCATGATTGGCATATTATTATTAACATGTTGTTACCATGATTAGCATGTTACTAAAATGTTTTTAGCATGATTAGCAAATTAGTAGCATGTTTATAGCCTGAATAACATGTTGTTACCATGTTTCTAGCATGATTAACATGTTACTAGCTTGTTGCAAACATGTTTCAAACACAATTTGCCTGTTGCTAGCATGATTAGCATGGTACTAGCATGTTTCTAGCATGATTAGCAAGTTAC
>JAHKKF010536294.1:0-12998 GCA_019740295.1 Labeo calbasu
AACATGTCTCAGTATTTCTCCACAGTCAGCCAGAAGGCTGTGTTTTCCCTCATATATCTATAACCAGATAGATGTATTCAAATTCTTTATTCCACATGACTAAACCACATGTGCTCCGCCCCCCCAACCCATGCTTCAGTACAACTGGCACCCCTGTGGGGCCCCCTAAATATTGGCCCCCAGGGTGTTGGGAAGGTTACGTATTGACTCCACTTTCTGACACGTCCGCCTGTCAGCACTTGGTGTCTTGCGTAATGCGGCCTTAGGGTTGTGGCCTTTTCCATGGGTCTGTTCGCATATGTAACGTCGTAGTGAAACGACTGAAGGGGAACGTGTAGGTTACGTATGTAACCCTCGTTCCCTGAAGGAGGGAACGGAGACGTTACATCCCCTGCCACAACCCTAGGTCACGCTGACGCCGGGCTGTGGCTCGGCTCCTCAGCAAAAACCTGATGAGTGGATACACGCCGCCATCTTATATACCCGTATGTATATAATATTGTCCATATTTACCTCCTATTGTACTGTAAGTGCCTCACCGTGACCCAGATTTAGCCTTTTTTTGGGACAAGTTGGAATAAATTTTTGTCATAAACAACCTTATGGACCTTATGCAACCCTATGCTCTATCCACAAATACTGTGGATTGAGCTTAAATTGTACTTGACCTGAAGTATGCCTTTAAGTGCTGTTACAATTACAGTGTTGGAGAGTTTGTTTTTCACTTTTGTTTCTCTCGAACTGATTACGCAGCAGATTTTGTCGTGATTATATGGAGAAGTGGAATTTGGGCAAAGCAATTGTATGGCTATCAGCACAGAACACACACACACACACACACATACACAACCCCAGACTGAAGAGGCAGGTCAGTTAAATTGGTTGGCAGCCACATTCCGCTAACAGATGCAGTCTATTAGCACAGACTGTATTCACAAGGGAGAAAGAGAGGGAGAGAGAGAGGGCGCTGGGAAAATGAAAGACAAAAAAGTCAGCTTAATAATCACGCAGCAGGAGACGACAAAGGAAATTGCCTCTCGACTTCACACATACATAACTGGTTCTTACAAACAACACACTTTATATCATAGTCTGTGTGTATGAAGAAGATGTGTGTGTGTGTGTGTTTTGGCAGTCGGGATTAAATGAAGGTCTTTCTCCCCATGAATATGAATTGCTTCTTTGATGTTGCTAAATGCAACAGGGTTCAAATCACACAGTAGAATTTAGGTGACTTGTAGTTTTAACTTCACTAACTCTGAGTGGCTTCTTATTCTATCAAAGTCAGCTAGTCAAATTGGAGATTGAGATGATAGAGAACCTTTGCCCTGAAAGACCTTCTCTGATGCATTGATTTCTGTCAAAAACTGAGTTTCAAATGCAGGATGAAATATCATTTATTTTTGTACCACTGAAGCTGGTTTTTAATTACAGTGAATAATGATAAATGTGTGCATGTTATTCTGTAGACTGATTTAAATGACATAGTGAGTGTGTCTTTCTGTGTGCATACTGTACACACCAAAAGCTATTCTATTTAGGAGGCTTCAGCCCCCACTTGCATTCATCTCAACCCCTCCAAAAATCTAACCATGTAAAGGCTAACACATAAAATAATATTTATGTACATTTCTATAAGTCACAGATGCAATTTAAAAAAAAAAGTGTCAGTCAAACATAATGACCTACAGACTGTACAAATTTAAAACAAGAAATATTCCCCTGACCCTCAACATCTTTTATTCAGATAAAGGACTGCGCCCCTTAAGGCTAAACTCCAATACAGGCATTTCCTGTTAGACGTATTAAGACAATGGTCACACTTCACTGAGAGTGATAGCCCTGAACGTACAGCACGAGTGTATCAAGAGTAAACACGCACTCACAAATTCACATAGTGGCACAGCCAGATAAGCAGACACTGTCACTGAAGCGTGGAGTATGTACACACACTCTACAACACCAACACAAACACACACTCTCTCCCAGCTCTGTCTGAGAGGCAAAGCATGAGGATATGACAAAGCAGGTGTAAAATATATAACGGGATGAAAATCGCTCATAGGCTTCATAATGCAGAAGAACCCATCCACAGCTTCATATTAATATCCCCAGTGCCATCACTGGTGTTGTGGTTTGCTGTTGATTTAATTTTGTGCGTCTGTATGTTGTTATTTTTCATTTTAAGCTGACACGGCAGTTCTCTCTGGTTCTTGAATCTGATTGGCTGAGAGGAGTGCGATATTCTAGTAATATCGTATCTCCAAACCATTTCACCGTTTGCATTTCTCACAGCAATTGTCATGGCGGGCGCCCAAATCCACTGTAATTTTATTAATAATACTGCTTTTGTGTCATGAAATGTAGTTCTAAGAGTTTTTAGGTGATAATGTACTTGTTTAGACTTCAAATATACGGTTTGTATAATAATAATAACAACGTCTGTTTGAAAATTTGTTCCAAGGTTTCGGCAGCTGTTCAGCACTCATTAACCCGCCAAGAGCACCCTTACCTCAGCCAGATCTTCTGGAAGTTGCAGATGGCTCTGATGTCTCTATAGTGATATATAATTTATGTAAGGTTTACTCCATGGTCTGTCTGAATACTGGATTCTGATTGGCTGGCAGGTATGCAGTAAAACCGTTTAATGCACAGGTAGTTCCAAGTCAGTTTAATCAGCGTTCTATATTAATGTGCTGCTTTAATTGATGCACACTAACCAACACACATCACTCACGCACAAACGCACACACACTGAAAGAGAGAGAGAGAGATCACAGATTTCACTGTGCACACACATAAAGTTGTTGTCAATGCTTCCCTGCGATTTTTATTAATAAAATATCCTAGATACTAGATCGCTACATTATATTCCTCAACAGTGAGGTGGTAAAATCGCTGCTTTTGAAGTAATTAACTGTTTGTGGAGAGAGATACGCAGCAGGCAGGTAACACACACAACTGTCATCTCTCTCTCTCTCTCTCTCGCTCTCTGTCTCCGTCTCTCTAGATTGATAATTAATTGAAATCAGTGCTATAATTAATTTAAATAAATGTGATCTCACTGCAATATTTCATCTCTGTGTCTGATTTGAAGTGGGCAGAATGCTTGAAATGCACTTCGCCACCACCCGCCACTTCGCATCAGGCGGTTCTTTGTCTCCACATGCATTTAAAATTCTTTAATGCACGGCAACCATTGTTTATCCCTTACAAATCTAACAGGTAGTCTTTGGTCTCATTAATCTATTATTTGTTCCAGAGCAAGTAGTTTTGGGCAAAATCTCATCATGTAATATTTTATGTCAATTTAATGTTGTATATCAGAGTGCTGCCTTTGTACTTTTGACTTTTATGATGGCTGTTGTTGTTTATTAAATATCATTATTCAATAAATAAGATTTTATATAAATAATAGTAGTATTTAATAATAGTATTTAGTTTTGGGAAACGGTGTGTTTGTGTGTTCGTGATGGTTATTTTAGTTACATTTTAGTCCACTATTAGATGGCGCCAAGAGACTTTGTATGAGTGAGTCAGCAGTAAAGAGTGTTATATTGAAAGAGACTGAAACAGGGTTGTAAACAAGGAAGGTATTTTTACTTTCACCAACACTTTGTAAGACACTGCCAACAAATGCACTGAGCAGCGCTGTCATCAGATATCACCCATAACAGATGAAAGGATAGTGTGACAAAGATATTACTTTCCTTAGCAGACATTCAAACTAAAGTTTTATGTGAATATGAGACTGAGCTGAAGAATTAATGCTGTATCAGATGCAGGAAGATGTATCCCTTTCTCATAATACTCTACATAATACACTGAGCTTTTAATGCAGTAATGCAATAAGCTTTCAACAAAGCAACTTAACGTTCCTTCGTTACTACACTGTAAAAAAATAAAAAACACAATTTGTTGAGTCAGCTTAAAATAATTTGTTACCCTGCTGCCTTAATTTTAAGTTCAGTCAACTCAAATAAGTTTAGTCACATAAAATGTTAAGTTGTACTAGATATTTGTGTTTGCTAAACTTAACAGATGGGTAAGTAACCCAGCTGCCTTAAAATTTTAAGTTGAATCAACTCAAATATCTAAGTTGTCGCTTAGTATAATTTAACATTTCAAGCTGAATACACTTTTTTGAGTTGACTGAACTTAAAATTTTAAGGCAGCCAGGTAACAAATTATTTTAAGTTGACTCAACAAATTGTTTTTTACAGTGTAGTTCTAAAGTGCCGTTTTTGAATTAGTAACGGAGGCTTGGGCTCAGCTGTTAAACTGTCAATATGAGACTTTAATCTGTGGCAGAAGGAAATAGTTTGCACAAAGGAGGGTTTTAAAAGACACTCCATTATTGTTTCTTATGTATTTTCACTCGTGCTGTCAAACTATTGTTTGAAATATCACACTCGAAGCAGTGTGATATGGCTGTATATCAGCACGGCTCTCTTTCGACCATAGGCACAAATGTGATATTGCTTATGTTTAATCAGAAATACAGTAAAACGGCATTGTGAAATAATATGATTTGATGCACAAGAAGACATTTCATAAATAGTTGTGCTGCTTAATATTTCTGTGGAAACAGTGCTATTTTTTTCAGGATTCTTTGATGAATAGAAAGTTCAGGCATTTATTTGAAATAGAACTTTCTTTTTTTTTTTGGATAAATGTCTCAGAAAACTGTCACACGTACCCGTAGGAACTTTTTCACATGCAAAACACGTACCGCCATGTACGTTTTGTGACATATTCGATGTGAAATGTCCACTAAGTGGCGCTAAAAGAGTGTTCATTTTTTTTCCCCGGAACAGATGAAGGTACGTATGGTATGTTTTATGTGATGCTGGTTTTGTACGTGTCACCGCAGTTCTAACTTGAAATGTCCGTTTAATGGCGCTATAACTCTAATGCTTTGTGACATTTTAATATAACGTACCATCTGTACTACACCAAAACCTATTCGACAGTATGAACAAAAGCAAATGTATCCTAAAACTGCAATCACAAGCATGCCGTTTTAACTTGTTTCGATCGAGTCAATTCCGTGCCGGCAGAGCTTCCGAGGAAGATTGTTACATCCGAAAAGCGAAACATGGAGCTGTAATCGTAACTGTGTATGAAAATGATTACAAGTGCTCTCTGTTTTACCACTTTGAGTGTTCATTTTTGTTAAACTGCAGTGATATGTACTTTTTGGTATGCATTTCCTGTCTTATGAAAAAAGTTCCCACAGGCACGTTTAATGTGTAAAAATCTTACTGACGCTATATGCCAAGATCTATGTGTAATTTTAACTTTATTTTAATAATTATATCATCTCAGAATCAACCTTTTGTCATTGCACAGAATTACATTATAGGTTGGAAAATTGTGCAGTGCATCTGGACGAACAGGTTTTAGGAAAATGCTGTGGTGTTTGTTTTTATTTAGTGCTGTGAGAGTAAAAGAAAAGCCCTAAGGGACCTATTAACCCTGCTGTACTCTACCATTATTTTTTAGTCATTTAGCCATGCATTTAAGAAACCCAAAACTAATCAATAATCTAATCAAATGATCTTTTTGACCCATTTTTTTGATACTGCTTTTTGTAGTTTACCTGTACAACAGTTGCCTAAAGTTCTGTCAGTACAGCTATTTATTCACTAACTATAATGGCAATTATTGTAATTGCATTCATTTTTGAGTGTTGTCTTTGAAGTTAAGCTACTGAGGGCGTGTGCAGTGTGTGTGTGTTAGAACAGGACACTCTCTTAGCCTTCCGCTCACGTGAGATTGATTCCCATTTTATCTGTTCTCTTCACCATATAATGCTATTCATAATTCTCTTTCATTTATTTAGCTGATATGAAAGCTGCTCTCATCTCAAGGACACACACACACACACATACATATAGACATATTTAATAATTTCACATCTTATAATCTTCTTTCTGAGGGTCTCCCCTAGTGAGCTTGATTGTATTTGATTAGACCTTTTTTTTTATTTCTTTCAAATCTGCATGTTTCACTAAGTGGTGTCCTGCTATGATCAGTGAGGTAAGGAAACTGCTGTCTTTCTGCCTTGTCAATACCTTGGGCGGTTCTGGGACTGACTGAAACATTTGAGTGCTGCACACTCTTCCCAACACACGTGCTTTCACATGCCTCTCACACGCACTGCCTGTTTCATTACCACTGTGTATTGAATGAATCCCAACCATAATGCATAATAGAAAATAAATGATTAAATTTAGCAACTGTATGTGTAATTGTTTGTTCAAATAATTCTGTCACCCAGCTCAGATGCTGTTCAAATATTTATTTCACACACACAATAAGTATGTCACCTCATACGATGTGAAAGTTGGTTAGCAGCCAGCAACAATAAACACATGCCTCTTGTTCTTTTTACTGTGTGTACAAACATCCCACTCCATAACGGCCGAGCTGCCAAAAGAATCTGGTCATTTATTTGGCCTCTGTGCTGTCTTTAATGTATTCCTTAATGTATTACACTTGAAAAAGTCTTCTCTGCTGTTCCGCACTTAAACATCTGCTCTTTCATCGTGGGGAGAACAGGGATGGTTGAAAGAATTCATATTCTTTGTTGAATATCTCCAGTGAAACAAAAATTAAGAAAACATTCTCTGTACAGGGACAGTTGGCACAGGTTGTGGGACTGTTTGGCACAGTCAGTGTTTAAAGGCTTTAGTTTAAATAGGAAAACAACAAATATAAAATACAATATAAAAATATTTAATTCAAACTAAACTAGCATAGCTCAAAAACATATTTGTCTTATATAACCAGGGATGTACATACGTTTTTCCGTCTGGTTCTTATGGGAGCACCTGAAAATTTGGTTTGGTGCTCACACTGCACATAGCATGACTCATTAAATCTAACTATAAAAATTAAAGAATTAATAATAGTATTAATACTATTTTTTTCAATTTAAGTAGTTTTTTAAAATAAAATGATAAAAACAAAAAGTGTGATAATATTATATTTTAAAGTAAAAATTAGTATTAAATAAAAATACAATTACAGTGCACTTAAAAATGCAACCCTGATAGACCAATTTCGGTGTTTTCAAACAGTTATGATGTTTTTTGTTTTTTTGTGGGTGGAGCCTATATGGTAGCGGAAAATGACTATTTTCAAGTAGCAGTCTATGGAAGTCATGGAATAAAAGGTAAATTTGAATTAATATTTAAAAATTTTGACTTTCTCACAATTCTGATTTTAAAAAAAATCAGCTTGTCATTTTCTCTTTTCCCTTTGGCTCAGAATCATGAGTTTATAGCCCACACTTCTGTCTTTTTTCCTCAGAATTGACAAACTCACTATTGTTGAGTTAAATCGCTATTGTTGAGTTAAAGTAATAAATATAAACCAAACATAAACTTGCATTTGCGAGAAAGAAAAATCTGAATTGTGAGATAAAATAGACGATGTAAAATGTTATAGTTCTGAATAGTATTTAATGCTGTAACTAATAGTCAACTAACCGTTAGTCGACGAAAAGAGGCTTGGTCGACTAGTCACTTAGTCGCAAAAAATATATAAAAATAAAAAATCCACAGGAAGTGGCGAAGTCAGGCAGTCTGTGACGGACAGGTCGTTAATGGCTGGTCTATGTTGTAATAGCACATCGGGCATGACATCTCAACGCTCACCTATTATTTATTGACCTCAAATATGGCTTTTCATCTGAAAGGTGTATGTAGTAGCAACTTTACATGGCTGCTCAATCTAATGTTAACTTAGAAAAATGTGCGCTATAAAAGTGTCCGTGCGGTCACTTGCTCTTAAAATACATTTTTGCTCATACAGATAAGAGTAATACATCTTTCAAATCTGTAAAGACTCTAAATTTATTTGTGTGCACTCAGAATGACAACAAAACGTTGTGCTTTTGTAAAATAATGACAGCAAACATGATGCGTTTTCTGCCGTTTTGGTCTCTGTGAACTTGAGCGTGAAACTTCGAAACTCTGTGTATACTGCTTACAGACATAAAAAATATATTTATAGAGAGTGAAATGTCTACTTTTAAATGAACCAATTCAGATAGAAAACAAATATTATCAGATTATGTAATCCTTATGAAACATGCATACAGGCGCATCAGATGACGAATCAGTGTTGCCGACTTCATCTCTTAACCCCAAAGCAAAGAAAGCGCTAGTTTATCAATAAATTATTAAAACGTTAATGCAGCCTCCTTGCTTTTTTTCCCAGACACATTCATAATTATTTTATCTGCCGGTGTGTTGTGGTAAGCTTTTTTTTTTTTTTATTAGGCTAAGTATGTAGGCAATTCAAGGCTCATTATTATGATTTATATGGTTTATTAATAAATGTGCGACTAATAGTTGACCAATGCTTAAAATGAAGGACTACTAGTCGACCAGAAAAATATTTAGTTGGGGGCAGACCTAGCTGTAACTGTAGGGTTAATACAATATGTCCACTATAAAACTGCAAATTAATATTATGCAACATTTAAAACATCTGTGTTTAGCTTCAAATGGCGTCTTAACGACAGTATTATATAAAAATGATTTGCATTCCAATTCTGACATCCAAAGGCACAACAGTATTTTTTTTTCTGTCATTCTACGGATTTTACCTGTTTCCTTCCACTTATTACCAGTGTTTTTCTGCCACCACAATGCGCGTGCACCATCTACTCCTATTTATCCAGCGCATTCTTTTTTTAATTATTATTATTTTGGTCACGCATACACACCTGCAGACCACTTATGTTCACCCCTGTATAACTGTTTTTAAGAACAAAATGATTAATTTATAATACCTTTAAAAATTATTTACATAACCTCTAAAGAGTTGTTTTGTCTAGTTGTTTTCTGTTACTACAGCGACATAATATTTCTATAACAATAAAAAATATTATTATTTTTTAAAATAATAAATACTACTACTAGTTATACTTATTATTATTTAATATATTTAGCTATGTAGTAAATTTTCTAAAGTAGAATACCACTGCATATATAATATATCTTATAGTAGAATCAAAAATTGTCCACACTACAAGTGGTTTTAGTGTTTTAAAATCTTCATAGTAATCAGCAAATGTGGGTCAAGAGGGCAAACATTTTGTAATATTACATTTTAATGAGCATCCAGTTATGTACCAGAAATAAACTGTAGCCAGCCAACCCTGGCCAGCCCTACTTTTCTACTCAAATTTGATATTGTAACACTAATATTATTTTCTCATTTGTTAATTTGCTTCTGCATATTATTCTAATTTTTAAAGATAAAAGCATCTGCTACTAGAAACAAGCTGGGCAGGCTCACAATTCCACATCATTTGTCATCATTGCAGCAGCTAAATTAGTCACATTCAGCATGCTCTGCAGAAAGACTAGGCTACTGAAGTTTCCTTTTTTAATCTATTTTTTTTTTCAGACTTTTTATTTTCTATTCATTTTGGTATTAATCTTAGTTTAGCTATTTTTTGGTATATGTGTACTGCTCTGTAACTATAATTTAGACTTCCATAACACCAGGTTGTTTACAAACAGACAGGCAGGCACACACACACACACACACACACACACATTATGAGACGGAACATAAGATGTGCTGTATGATTGACATTTGTGGCAGATGTCAGGGCAGCTGATGTCACTCTGACTGCTGGCATTTACGCACACATACAAGCAGGTCTGAGAAATGGCAATATGGCAGTTTTGGGTTATGTGTGCCTGTATATGTTTACTTGCAAAGGTATACAGAAAACCTGCATCTGTACTTTGATTTGAAGTGTAAGTTTGAGATTCAAATCTGTCAGGTGAATTTGGTATGTTTGAGTGTGTGTTCGTGAGAGTCAACAGAGGGCAGTGTTTCCTCATGCTGGTTTAGTCCACAAGAATAATTTTCAATTAGATCTCATTTGCAGCTCATCTTTTAGGATTACGTTTGTAACTGTGTATCAGTTCAGAATTATCACATTTTCTCGGATTCAGATCAAGAGTCTCTATTCTTCCATACTTCTGAGATCACTCTTCCTTCCACTTATTTATTAAAGGCATATGATGAGGTCAGCCTGTTTTCTTAAGGGCATGAGTGCTTATTGATTGAAATCATACACCCTTCATTTCTTCTGCATGTGTGTTGTGGTATATTGCTTTAGCCTCTTTAAACCCAGGAACAGATATTTTGCCTTCAGAAGACAGCCTTTATTCGATTTTTATTTATTTATTTATGTGCTCGTATAACTTGACCTTACTGTGGGTAGATGCTTAAAATCAACATATTCAGTTCCATAATGTACATCAAGCGACTATGGTAACCCACTTTTTTTTTTTTTTTTCTAAACAGCAAAAATATTTAGGGAAGTTTTCTTTTACTAAAAAAAAAAAGTCAAATTTATTTTAAAATTACTATAGAAATGGTGGGGTAATAATAGTCGGGATTTGTCTCTGGGGGCCTGCAAAGCAATTAAGTCATTTTTATCATTTTAATTATTGCTTATTTAATAATTTAGAGTATTATACTTCATTCTCTGACCAGTTTTGTCAGTTTTCTCTTTTAACTGGTTCGGTTAACCTGGGATGCCTGCTGGATATCTTTGTAATGACCCTATTTATTGAACACGGTCAGTTAGAGGACACCCAGCACACATACGCTTATAGAAACTGGCCTTTAGATGACTACAAGCCACCTGAAATTGGTCTGCCATGAAATACAAGCTCTCACTTTCACTCTGTATCTCTTTATAAGGTTGGAAAAAGAAAAGCATCAGAGGGATTTAAAGAGGAAAAAGTGTTATTTCATTAGTACAACAAATAGAGACAGAAAGAGAGAGAGAGAGAGAGAATACTGCTGTGGTGTGCAAAGGTGAATCCGTCCTTGAAGATGAAGAGTGTGCAAACGGCCTTGAGAGATACGGTTGAAAAACAGCAGCTGATGGGCCTGATATATATGTGTGTGTGTGTGTGTGTGTGTAGATGTGTGTGAGTATTGCATTAGACCAGATGTGTCTGTTGTTTCAGAGAGACACAATATGAGATACAGCACAAGTAAACATATTCCACATTCTGGCTGTGATGGAGAGTAGAAAAAACTACATTATAAACAAATTACACATCTCCATCTGACATTCTCCATAGTCAACATGATAGCAAACACTTTGATCCTACAAGCACTGGAATTTGATGGAATTTGTTGAGGCAGTGTGAATTAGCCTTTAATTGCTATAATGAATCATTGGACTCTATTTAATTACAGTATGTGTATTAATTTCAGCTACTGTAGGAACGTTAACCTTTATGCTAATCTGGCTCAGGTTGCCTTTGAACTTTATTTTGATGCATTCAACGGCAGGGTTTTGTTTAACGCTCCTTTAGAGTTTCTAAAAAAAGAGCTTTTTGGAAACTGAGCTGGAATCAATAGATTCGGGAGGAAGCTTCGGGGTGTTCTGGCATGTATTGGTCTTGTTCAGATTTCAGATACTCAAACTCTAAGTCCCATGGAGTTCAACGGAAAGCAGATACGCCCACCACACTCTGCATAAAGTTTCAGACTGCCATGAATAAGGTTGCTCTCTTTTAGATTTTTAACAGTCATCACTATTTTTCCTTAGTGGATCTTCATACTGTCAACACTGAAAATACCAGGGAATTAAACTTATATTAAACCTTATTAAAAATGATACTTTAATTTTGTATATGTGAGATACAGTACACTACTGTTCAAAAGTTTGAAATCAATAAGATTTTTTAAATGTTTTTTATGGTTTTGAAAGAAGCTTGTTATGCTCACCAATGCTGCGTTTATTTTATTAAAAATACAGTAAAAACAGTAATGTAATGAAATACTGGAGCTCTGCCAATGCACAACCCACATAAAGATATTCTGCAATTAACTGCAGTTGCAGATTTCAAAGAGAGATGGCGACAAAGAAGCAAAACTTAAGGAAGTTAAAAAAAGTTCAAAATAAAATAAATTAAAAAGTTAAAAATAAAGAAATAAATAAAAAATAGAAATATTACTGAATTGTAAGTCCATTTTTGTCACTGAATATAATACATATATATATATATTAAAAAAGGTTATTTTTTTTCTCACAGTTCTGATTTTTTTTCTAAAATTCAGACTTTTTTTTCTCAAAATCGAGTTTGTATCTCGCAATTCTGATTTCTTTCTTGCAATTGCCAGTTTATATCTTGCAATTTCTTGCAGTTGTTTATATCGCAATTTTGACTTTTTTCTCACAATTGCGAGTTTATATCTCCAAATTCTGACTTATTTTTCTCATAATTGCAAGTTTATGTCTTGCAATTCTGACTTTTTTCTCGCAATTGTTTATATCGCAATTTTGACTTTTTTCTTGCAATTGCGAGTTTATATCTCCAAATTTTGACTTATTTTTCTCGCAATTGCAACTTTATGTCTTGCAATTCTGACTTTTTTTCTTCTAATTGAGAGTTTCTGTCTCACAGTTCAGACTTTTTTCTCACAAATTCGAAGTTTGTATCTCTCAATTTGGACTTTTTTTCTCACAATTCCGATTTTGTATCTCACAATTCTGACTTTTTTCTCACAATTGCGAGTTTATATCTCACAATTCTGACTTTATGCTTGTAATTTTGAGTTTATATCTTGCAATTCTGACTTTTTTCTCACAATTGCGAATTTATATCACACAATTCTGACATTTTTTGCCAGAATTGTGAGATATAAACTCGCAATTGCTTGTTATAAAGTCAGAGTTGCAAGTTTATATTTATCTCAATTCTGAGAAAAAAAATCTTAAGTTTATATCTCACAGTCCTGAGGAGAAAAGTCAGAATTGCAAAATAAAAAAATAAAAAATCGCTATTTCCTTTTTTTCTTTTTCTTTTTTTTTTATTCAGTAGTGGAAACTGGCTTCCATACAATCCTGACATCCTTACTGAATAAAAGGATTTTTTTTTTTTTTTTTTTTAATTAAAATAAAATCTTATTGACCCCCAAACATTTCAATGGTAGTGTAT